>RJWT010000005.1:0-154524 GCA_004365215.1 Cuniculus paca
CTGGGAGCCAGTGCCATGTGCAGGCTACTGCCAGAGTGGGGTTAGCCAGACCCAAGCCTTTCCCTGTGAGTCAGCATCATTCATGGACTGCAGGGGGAGAGAATAAGGCTCCACCAGGAAGCACGGTCTGCCTGTGAACCAGCGGCATGCACAGGCCACCACAGGCAGGGGGACAGCCAGATCCCTGCTCCTTCTGGCTTATGGACTGGAAAACAAGAAGTACCAATTTCCCCCCATCCCACACTGTAGGCAACTGGCTGATCTAGAGACGCATAAGCTGTGATGGTGGCTATCGAGTAGGGATGCCTGTGGTACTTCGGTGTTTTGCTGGCCTTGCAGGTCTGGGACCAGTGGTCTGGTCGCCTGTTCAGGGGATGGCAGTGTGCAGTGTGGTGTCTGGCGGGATCTCCTTCTGAGGGTAGTAGCCATTGTTATTCCCTATAGTCTTGTTTTGAAGTCCTATATTGTTTCCATTGTTTTGTTGGGTTGGGTTTTTCTCTCTTTTGTTTTGTTTGATTATGTTATATCCAATGGCAGGAGCAGCTATTACAAAGATAGCAAGATATGGTAGTAATTTTGAATTTACTATTTGCTTGTTTAGAAGTCCTTAATTGCATTCATTGTCATATTTTTATTGTTTCTGTTCTGTTTGATTTTTACTGTGTCTGAAAGTATCTGCAACTATTTTGAAGACAACAAAAGGCATTGTAATAACTATTGTTGATTTCACAATGTTTTGGAGTCCTATATCACTTACACTGGTTTATTTTTGATTGATTTTATTCTGTTTCATTTTCTTTGGTTTTATCCTCTTTAAAATTAAGATAAAAAAATCAAAGAACTGTAGACTCAGTGAAAAATCAGTCTGGTGATGGCAGAAGTCATGCCTTTTCCATCTTTTTTAACTACATTCTGACAACTTGCTGACTTATATTTAGATAAACCTAAGAAGTTAAAAATACTAATTTTGAGATGCAGAATGAACACTTAAAAGTCACAGCTTATTCATACATCAGTACTGTACAGTAGCTGAGGAAGAATTCAAGAAAACCATTTCACTAACAATAGCTTTAAAAATACTTATAAAAGTAAAATAACTTGATAACAAAAATTACACAACACTGAAAAAAATTGAAGAAAGAAATTGGTGGAATTATTACTATTAAAATGGCTGTATTTTCAAAAGCAATTCAAAAATTCAGTACAATCTTCATGAAAATGCCAATGATATTCTTCACAGAACTAGAAAACAACCCTAAAATATATATGGAAAAATAAAAAACCCAGGATCTCCAAAGTAATCCTAAGAAAAAAGAGCAAAGCTGGAGGCATCATAGGACCTGTTTCAAATTATACTACAAAGTCAGAGTAACAGAAAGAGCACAATATTGACACAAAAATAGACACATAGACCAGTGGAATGGAAGAGACACAGAAACTCACAGAGCTGCAGCCATCTGATCTTTGACAAAGGAGACAGAAACATACTTTGGAGAGGAAAATAAAATACCTCAGCACTGAATAGTATGGAGAAAATTATATATCCATATGTAGAAGATCAAAACTAGTTCTCTATTTCTCACAAAAATTAACTTAAAATAGATTTTTTAAAACCTAGGCATAAAACCTGAACCTTTAAAACTCTTAGAAGAAAATGTGGCAAAACTTTTGAAGCCTTTGGCACAGGCACAGACTTCCTGTATAGAATTTCAATAGCAAGAATCCACACATGGGATTACATCAAATTAAAAAGTTTCTGTGCAGCCAGGGAAACAGCTAACAAGGAGAAGTCTACAGAAAAGGAGAAAAGCTTTTACCTGCTACTCTTTCAACACAGGGTTAATTTTTACAATACATAAACACCCAAAAGCTTACCCAAGAAAAGTCAAATAACCTTACCAACAAGAAAGTTGAACAGATAATTCTCAAGAAAAGAAGTACAAATGACCAGTGAAAATAAAAAAAAATGTTCAACATATCTAGCCATTAGAAACATGCAAATGAAAACTGCCCTGACATTGCATTTCACTCCTACCAGAATAGTTAGCAAGAGTGCAAAAAATAGAACTATATTGAAGAGGAGGGGTGATAGTGGACAATCTTGTCTTGTTCCTGATTTTAAAGCAAAAGCTTATAGTTTTTGACCATTTATATAAAATTGCCTGTTGATTTGTTATAGATGGCTTTTATCAGATTGAGATAAATACCAGCTACTCTGATTTTTCTGTAGGGTTTCTATCATGGAGAAAAAAGTCAAATCCATTTTCTCCATCTCTTGAGATGATCATGTGATTTTTGTCCATGGCTCTGTTGACATGATATTTTACATTTATTGATTTGCATATGTTGAGCCATCCCTGCATACCTGGGGTAAATCCTGCTTGGTCATGGTGAATAATATTAATGATTTGCTGCATTCTGTTTTTCAGTATCTTATTGAGGAGTTTTGCATCTATGTTCATTAGGGAGATTGGCTTATAGTTTTCTTTTTTGGTTGGGTCCTTCTCTGGTTTTTGTGTCAGGGTAATGCTTGCTTCCAAGAATGAATTTGGAAGTGCTGTTTCCCTTTCATCTTCGCTGAAAAGTTTGAGAGTAATGGCATTAGATCGTCTCTAAAATTATTATATTATAGAGTTCAGTAATAAATCCATCAGGACATGGGCTTTTCTTTGTTGGGAGGTTTTTAATTAAACCTTCAGTTTCATTGACTTGATATTGAGTTATTTAGAATTTTTATATCTTCTTGATTCAGTTTTGACAATTCTTACGTAGCTAGGAATCTGTCTATTTCTTCGCATTTTCCATCCTGTTATAATAAAAGTGCTGCAAGTAGGTATTGATGATCTTTGTATTTCTGCAAGATCCATTGTGATTTCATTCCTTACTGCATGATTTGAGACTTTTTTCCTTTTTTTATTTTCATAAGGTTTGTTAAGCCTTTTTATTTCATCTTTATTTTTATTTAATCTTTCATAGAACCAACTCTTTGATCCATTAATTCTTAATAATGTTCTCTTAGTCTCTATTGCATTAATTTCTTCTCTGATCTTTGTAATTTCCTCACTCGCATGAACCTCAGGATTAACTTCTTCTAGAAACATTGGTAGAGCAATTATACAAGAGAAAGATATAAAAGGAAAAATAGATAGGAAAGGAAGAAGTTAAATTATTATCTGGAGATGACATGATACTTTACACAGAAGACCCCTAAAACATCACCAAAGAACTTCCAGATTTAATAACCAAATTCAATGTAAAGCTAGATACAAAGTCAACATTCAAAACTCAATAGTATTCCTTTACACAAATGAAGAACTCACGGAGAAAAAAATTAAGGAAACCACACCTGTCACAATTGCACCCCCCCAAAAAAAAGAAATACCTAGGAAACAATCTAACAAAGGAAATAAAAGATCTATACATTAAGAACAACAGTACTCTGAATAAAGGAGATTAAAGAGGATATAAGAAAATGAAAACTCATCCCTTGCTCTTGAATAGAATGAGTCAATAAATGGCCATACTTCCAAAATTGTTATACAGATTTAATGCAATTCCAATCAAAAGAGCAACAGCATACTTCACAGAATTACAGAAAATAATAGTAAAGTTTATTGAGAACCAGAAGAGACCTGGATTAGCAGAAACAATCCTGAGGAACAAAGGCAAGTTAGAAGACCTCACAGTCTCTGACTGTAAATCATAGTGCAAAGCTACTGTGAAAGAGAAACAACATGATACTTTCTGACAAAAAAACAGACATGAGGATCAGTGTAGCAGATCAGAAGATGCATAGACAACTCCAGACATACGCAGCCACCTTATCTTTGACAAAGGTGCTAAACGCCTTCATTGAAAGAAAGACAGCCCCTTTAACAAATGGTACTGGAAAAACTGGCTTTCCACATGCCCAAGATTAAAACTAGACACATATCCTTTACCATGCACTAAACTAAAATTGAAATGCATCAATGATCTATATATTAAAATAAAAACACTAAATCTGCTGGAAGAGAGAATAGGTAAAACTCTTGAAGATATAGGTGTAGGCAAAGACTTTATTAACAAAATGTAGACTCCAAAGGAAATATTAGAATCAACAACTGAGATCTCATCTTACTAAAAAACTTTTGCACAGCAAAAGAAATCTTCAACAAAGTGAAGATACAACCCACAGATGAGAAAAAAAATTTCTAGCTATTCCTCAGATAAAGGACTAGTATCCAGAATATATAAAACACTAAAAAAAATGAGATCCCCCAAATTTAAAGACTCATTTCTAAGCTGGGCATCTGAAATGAACACACACCTCTCAGAAGTAAAAACAGTAAATAAATATAGGAAAAAAATGTTCAACATCACTTGTCACTTGAGACATGCAAATTAAAACACTAGTGAGATTCCATCTCACTCCAGAAAGAATAGCTATTGTCAAGAAATCAACCAATAACAAATTCTGGAGGGGTTGTGGGGAAAAAGGAACCCTTCACCATGAGAAGAGGTAGACTGGTGGGAGTGTAGACTGGTCCAACCACTTTGGAAATCAGAGTGGAGATTCCTCAGAAAACTACAACTAGAGGTTCCATTTGACTCTCCTATTCCCCTTCTTGATATCTTCCTGAAAGATTCAAAAACATCATACCCATAATGATGCATGTGCACCCATGCTTATAGAAGCATAGTTTTTAATAGCCTTAATATTGGAAACAGCCCAAATGCCCATCACCCAATAAATTGATAAAGTTTATATGTAATGGAGTACTATTCAGCCATAAAGAAGGATAAACTTAAGACATTTATAAGCCAATGAATGGACCTTGAGACCATACTCTTAAGTAAAATTAGTCACACACACAAGTGTAAATATTGAATCCTCTGGTAAGAGAAGCCAAAAATATAAATAAGGATGAGAATATATACTAGAGATTATGAAACAGGAATAAATACTCATTTGGGAAGGGGAACAAGGAGGAAAGGAAGAAAGGAAGAAAGAGAGTAGAAAAAATGAGAAAAAAGTTAAAAATGGAAACAAAACTTTTGTAAATAGGGAGTAGAAGAGAGATTGAAGGTAGGGCAAGGGAATGGGGGGAAAATGAGATAAGTCTTGTATGGTATAAATTCCCTATGATGAAGGTGGTTAGTATGTATATTTTAAATGAACCAATAAACTTAATTTAAAAAGAATACAAAAAATCATAAACACTGGTGAAGATGCAGGGAGAAAGGAATTCTTCTGTACCACTGATAGGAATATAAATTAGTATGAAATATAAATATAAATTATATATAAATATATTTATAAATATATATTTATATATAAATATATATAAAAATATATATATAATAATATATATAAAAATATAAAATATATATATTTATATATAAATATATTTATAAATATATATATTTATAAATATAAATATAAATTATATAAATATAAATTACTATGAAAATAAGAATGGAAATTCTTCAAAAACTAAAAGTAGAACTACTGCATGACCCAGCTATGCCACTTTTTGGTAAGATACACCAAATGGTAAAACAAGCCAGCATTCTATAGGGATACGTGCATACCCATACTTATTCCAGCACAATTCACAATAATCAAGATGTGTAACTAGGCTACATATCCATCAAAAAAATTAATGGATGAAAAAATGAGGTGTATATATGGAGTATTACTTAGCCATAAAAAGAATGAAATTATGTGATTTGTAGGAAAATGAATAAAATAGGAGATTATCATATTAAGTGGTATAAGCTGGACTTCAGGAAAATAATATTGCATTTTTGCCTAATATAAAAATGATGACATAAAACTAGATGAGAAACTACTACTAGACAAAAGGAAGGGAATTCTTGGAGGGAAGATGGGATGCAGTGGAGGTTAATGCAAAATAGAAAGTAGAGTTATGAAATCATGATATCTACATGGGCATATTGAGGTGAAAGGTGTCCACTACAGTAAGTTAAATGGAACAGAAGGCTACAATACAGTATATATGGCATTGTTGATTTATTATTTTCAAAAGTGTATAAGAAAATGGGAATATATCCCCTGTAGCTGGATAGGCAAAAATAAGATGGTCAAAATGGCCATACTTCCAAACTGTTACATACATTTAATGAAATCTCAATCAAAATACCAAAAATATTCCTTGTAAAACTGGAGAAAGCAACCCTAAAATTCATATGCAATCAGAAGAGACCTAGCATAGCAAAAACAATTCTTAGTAACAAGGGCAAGGCCAGGGGCATCACAATCCTAAACTTCAAGTTATATTGCAAAGCTATAGTGATTTTTATTTAAGTGCGGTATTGGAAAAAAAAAAAAAGATTTGTGGATCAATGAGACCAGAATAGAAGCTGCAGAAACAACTCCAGGCACATTCAGCTACTTGATCTTAGGCAAAAGGGCTGATGGAGGAAAGATAACCTCTTTAACCCGTTGGGCTGGGAAAACTGGCTGTCCATATGTTGAGGACTGAACCGAGCCCATGTCTGTCACTATACAGTAAATTAAAATCAAAATGGATAAAAGACTTAAATCTTAGAATGGAAATACTTATCTTCTGGACAACAAATAGGTACAATTTTGAAGACAAAAGTGTAGGCCAAGAGTTCTTGAACAAAATCCGGTTGCAAAAGATATAATACACAGAATCAACAAAAGGGATCACATCAAATTAAAAAGCTTCTGTTCATAAAAGAAACCACTAATAGAGTAGGGAGACAACCTATAGAATGGGAAAAATCTGTGCCAATCACTTCTCAGACAAAGGAAGAATATCTAGAACATATGAAAAACTAAAAGCAAAAAAATAGATCCCTAAAATTTAAAAACCCAATCAAAAATAGGTATCTAAATTGATTGGACATTTCTCAGATGAAAAAATACAAATGGCCAATAAATACATTAAAAAGTTTGACATCTCTGGCTGCTCAGGAAATGCAAATTAAAACAACACTGAGACTCCATCTTACTCCAGAAAGAATGGCTACCATCAAGAAATCAACCAATAATAAATACTGAGACTGTGGGGAGAAAGGAACTCTTCTTTATTGTCCATGGAAGTGTAAACTGATACAACTTTTATGAATGCACCTTTGAACCATAGTGCTAAATGAAGTAAATGATACACATGAGCTTAAATATCACATGGCTTCTCTGATAGGAAAATCTTATTGTATAAAATAGCAAATGAAAGACAGATAATAAGGAAAAAGAAGAAAAAATGTTATAATTCAAGGATGTATCTAAAAGTGTACCTTAGTATAATTGTCTTATGTGTTTTATATGGTTTTGGTCTATTTGTCTGTTTTTTAATCTTTATGCATGATAACTAACTTCATGAGGTTTTTTTGTTTGTTTGTTTGTTTTGTTTTGTTTTGCGGCACCAGGGATCAAACTCACAACCTTGCGCCTGCCAGGCAGGTGGCTTAGACCGCTGAGCTAAATCCCCAGCCACTTCATGAGGTCTTACATGCTAAATAAATGAATAAGATTCTGCCAAAATAAAAGAGCGGTGGAGGGAAAGGAAAAAAAGAACGAAAATGTGTTATGTACATGCACCAATTCCCTAAAATGAATATAATCATTATATAACACAAACATGCACAAATAATACTTTAAAAACATGTGCCAAATATGAAGAAACTGTCTAGAATAGTGTTCACTTAACTGTTTTAGTCTGTCTCAGGATGTGAGATACATGCATCTCAAAACGTCATGTTGTATACCTTAAATATATATGATTTTGTCAATTACATTCAATAAATCTGGAAAAGAGAGATATTAGATGTATAAAGTTCATTTGCAATAATGTCTACTATCTACTAATTTCTTAATAAATACCAGCTACTCTGCTAAATTATGAACATGAATAACAAATTTGCTATTGAATTTCACTCTTTTTAAACTGTATTCACTAAAGCTACTTGAGTGTCATCATCTCTGATGTTTACTATGGCTTCAAATAATACCATTATGAAATTCTTCTTTTTCAACCAGGATATCAGTGAGGGGTTCTTGTACCAGAATCACTATGAACATCAAACAATCTGAATTCTGCATGATAATGACAACTCCTGCAGGGAAGATAAACTGGACTCAGGCAAACTGATTGACATTTTCATTCCTCAGTATGTATTTTTTGGCTTCTGTATTATCAGCTTCATCATTTGATAGTCTGGCAGGAGAGATGGGCAGGAGGAGAAGGAAAAAAGAAAATGTAGGCAGCCTCAGCTGTGGCTTCTTGACTAGTACTGATAGAAGGTTCGATATAAGCCTAGAAGGATTTATAGAAGAATCATGAGCGCCAAAGCCTAGTCCTAATTTTCCCACTAACTAGGTGAACTTAACTAGTTACTTCACTTCTGTGACTACTATAATATTCTCAAATGAGAAAAAAAATCTTCCAGATGCCTATCTGTTATAAATCCTACAATTTTTGATCTTGCATTTTCCAAGATACCTAGGAATTACCTGTAAATGGAAAGAGGCAGATATTTCTTCCCTTGCTCATAACATTCTTCTTTCCAATATGTGCTATTACTTTCAATTTTTTAAATGAAGTCCTCTAGCAAAATCAATGATTCCTTCATTGCACATCAAAGGGGCCGTAGCTGTTTCCTGACCTCAAGAAATACCTGAACGAATGTGTGGTGTAATGATAACTGCCCTGACCTGCAGGATCTGCTCCTAACCTCTGCTCCCGGTTACTAGCAGTTTTACTCTAAAAATAATTTAGAAAATATAGTACGGCCAGTTGCCTTAGACATTTTTCTATGATTTCACTCATTATAAAGAAGAGCAAGAATTCCTAGAAAGATTGCAAGAGACATGTTGGGAGACTTGCATAATTTCTTCCTTTAATGCATTGAAAACGATAGCTAAGAAAAAAAAGTTGCAAGCAAAGATTTTTTTCAAACTTCAAACAAAATCCTGTGTGCAATTTTAATACACAATCAGATCAATGTGAAGAGATTGTGGTTGAAGAGATGAGAGAGTCTTGAAAAGTCCTTCCTCTAGACCTCTAGCCTTCCATTCCCAGCCCCTAGAGACATAGCAATTCTCAATTTTAGGGCTTTTACACAACCCCTCCCCAAAGCAGCCAAGGGTACGCCAAGAAACAGATCAGCCTTGCAGAATCCCCGGCCCCATCCCAAGCTCACTGACACAGAATCGACCATGTGACAGGATGCCTACATGATATGTGTGCACAATAACCTCATGTACTGGTGTAAAACACAATTAAAAAACCATTGAACTAAATTGTGCTCCTTTCCCTAATTAAAAATCCCTGGCTCAGCTTTCACACTGTCTCTTTCATAATGTTGCTGAGACCATGTGCATGAATTCTGTAAAGAACCATTTCATAAACTAAAGGTACTCTTCTTGGCTCCTAATGTCTAGAAGTTTCTATCTTGCTTTTTGTGTTTTAGATAAAAATTCCCTTGAAAGTCTCATTAAAAAGAATAATTCTATATGATAAAATTATCTCACATTTTAACAGATAAACTAGGGAGAAAATATGCTTGCTTGATTTGATTATAGAATTTCTGTACACAAATAATTTTACATACCTCATTCTCTGATCTCCATTTATCCAAGTCACCTTCTACAACTGAAGTATTTGTGTATTGTTTTCACCAGATACTACGTGAGTTGTAGTGAATGAGTTTATGAGTTCTTTACACAATACTCATACTTCCACTTACACCCCACCTCAAATATTTCAAATATGAAGTAAAAACCCAATAAAATACAGAATAGATGATTAATAAATAGTAAATTTGCAAATATATTGAATGAAAGAAAATATTTGAAGGTTTGCAGTAGATTCAGGATATCTCTCTCCTACTCGTGGATTTAAATAATTTGATTTTACCTGAAAAAATCATTTCAAAGAGCTTCTGTTATTTTTCTAACAGTTAATGTGACTTATAACAATATATTTATTTTGACAGGTTTCCAAGAGCTCAAAACTATGCAGCAGACCCAAATTTGTCATGAAGAGATTTGACCCATTGTACTTTTCTTAAATCTACCCTCCCTTAGCAATTAATTTAAAAAGAAACCATACTTATGAAACTGAGATGTAAAATGCTTGAATAATTTCATGATCTCCCTTTCAGGCCCTTAACTTTTTTTTAACTTAATTATAAAAAGTTATCATTAGAATACTTAGATTAAAAAGTATTAGTGTGGATGATTTCCTCTGTTTCTTTTTTTTTTCTTTCTCCTTTTATTCTAATTAGAAACTCAACAGATATATACATCCTCTGGGAAGTAAAGAAGGGAGGAAAATTGACTCTGTATTGCTATTTAATTTTCACAGTTAATGCAAAATATCTGTTTTTTTTAATCATCTGTACATGCTAAAATGAATATTAATTCAGAGCTAGATTCTTAAAGATTACTACTATACATCTCATATTCACACTTTTTCTTTCCAACTTATTTTCATTTCTTTATATAATTTTTTGCTTTATAACTTTCTTTTTATAATACTTTAGAATTTGTGGAAACCTACATTAACATAACATTCCACTGATGACTTCAAACTTCTGGAGATATACAGAGTCAAATATCAGTTTCTTCAAACAATATTATGTAGAATTGGAAAACAACTATATACTTGCCTATATACATGCTAGAGGAGAGAAGCAAGTGATAAGATACCTTCATATTGTGCTAGAAAAGAAAATGTTTAAAACTTTTCGTAAAACTCCTTCATGAGAGCCGGGAATTTAGCTCAGCCGCGCAAGCACCTGTCTGGTGAGGCGCGAGGTTGTGACTTCGATCCCCAGTACCAAAACAAGCAAAAAAACGACTTCATGAGAGCTCAGACTTATGAAACAATATATTTCCTCTTTTTCCGTAAAATGTTTTTTCCAAATATAAGTGGGGAATACCGTCAGATTCAGAGGGACACGGTGGGAGGAAGGACAGGAGTTGCTCTTGGTCATCCTTAGTAATGTCATGATACCTAGAACTATTAAGCAATGAAGGATTTTCTTTGTAACTATATAGAACCCTGAATGACCTTGACTCCTGCAGCCTGCAGAGGCTGAAGGAGAAAATACTGCAGAAACCTCCTGCTGGGTTTATTTTTAAATGCAGTACTCACCGCAAATGACAAGAACTGGAAAGCCAAGAGCAGATTGACTCTGTGCGACCATAGCCTGAATGGTTTAATTGGAAGAATGCAGAATTTTCTCAGAAAAAGGGCTGAATCCATTCAATTTTTTCAAAAAATATAACTTTGAGATTTCACAGTAGAAGGGCAAAAATATTAAACAATAACTGTCCGTGCAAAAACTTATTAATAGATTCACAAAATTAAAAAGTACAAAGTATGACGTCGATAGCATAAGAAGTGTGAGGGTGAGGGAGAGATAAAAGTTTAGTTTTTGTTCTACTGAAGTTAACCTGTTATTAACTTACAATAGAATCATAAGATGTTTTTTGTAGGCTTCATATAACTACAAAGAAAATAACTTTTATAGTAGATAAGACAAAGTGAAAGTAATCACAGCATTACAGATGTGAGTTCAACGAATTACACAAAAGATACCATCATCTAATGAGAAGAACAAAAGAAATATAAAGCAGCCAGTAAATAATAAAATAACAATAGACATGAAAACCTTATATATTGATCATTATTTTAAATGTAAGCACATTAATTCTCCAATCAAAAAATACAGAGTAGCAGAATGGGTTAAAAACCAAGTTCCAACAATATGCTGTCTATAAAACATCATCTTAACCTTAAGGTTGCACATAACCTGAAAGTGAAGGAACTGAAAAAAAATATTTAATACAATTAATAAACAAAAGAGAAAAGGAGTGACTGTATTTATGTCAAATAAAATACACTCAGTCAAAACCCATCCAAAGTAGTTTATCATATAATAATAAAGAACTCAGTTCACCAAGAGGATATAATTATTATAAATATGTATGAACCCAATGTTGATATACTAGAATATGTAAAACAAATTTTCTAATTAAAAAAATATAAAGCACCATAAGGGTAATTTTATGCATTAGTTGGACAAATTGTTTAGGGAATAAGGTACCCAGATATGCACTTAAGTGTTTTTCTATAAGGGTGTTTCTGGTTAAGTTTAACATTTGAATTACTGGACTGAGTAAACTATCTTGTAATCTTGAACAGAGAAAGAGAACTTTTTCTTTTTGATTGTCTTTAAACTGAGACATTAGTCTTTTTCTACCTTCCGACTCAACTCAGACTGGAACTCATATCATCAGTATTCCTGGATCTGTAATTAGGTAAACCAATTTCTTCTAATATAAAAGAGAAAGGGAGAAAGGTGGGGCAGAGAGTGATTTGTCTGATATCACATTTGTTCTGCTTTTGGTAAATTCTGACCAATAAAAACAAGTCATCTATTTTCAATGTGAAAATACAAATAATATAAAAGAATAAAATAAAATCACCTGCAATCCATGACCACAAATAAGTACTTTTAACGTAATAGTGTATCCCCCTCCATTCTTTTTATCATGTATTTCTGTTTGGATAAATGGAATACATATTGACCAATACATGTTTTATTGGTCACTGTTCCCATTGTTGGGGCAAAGTCCTCGACATTCAAACTTTAAAGGAAGAAACATTATTTGGCTCACAGTTTCTAAGGACTCAGTCTATGGTTGCCTGGCTCTAAGGAAGGAATATCAATGACAGAAGAGTGTGGTACAGTGAAGCTACTTTATGGAAGCTAAAAAGCAGAGAATAGGGAAAAGTATCAATGAAAGATTTATCTTCCAGAGGCCTGATCCCAATAACCTACGTTCAGCTGAACTCAAACTCCTATCAGTTATAAACATCAGTGAATTAATCTACCGATTTGTATATCACCCCCATTATCCAATCACCTCTCCAGGAATCTCTTAATCCAGTCGAGATGACAATTAAACTTAACCATCACATATATATGGTACCTTATGTATAATAAGTATTATGCATTATAATTACACATTATGTATGATGTTTATATGTGTGTTTGTAGTTGACTAACAAATTTGAGATGGTACTGCATATACTGTATTGTAACTTTTAAAATGCAAAGTTACAGATATTTATAGGTACTTACACAATAGAATACTATAGTCTCCAAATAAATTGTTTTTAATGCACTCTATTTATTGTTACAATTTAACTACTTAGATAATTAAACCTCGATACCTGTTTTAAACTGTTGGTTACCTTTTAAGTATTCACTTTGAGACATAGGAATGTACAGTCATATCTGAAAGCATGAATTTTTTTTCAAAATTTAGAAAACATTTCATAATTCTTTCTAGGGAACATTAAATAATAATTGAAAATAAAATGTTTGTTTAAAATAGAAATATGAGCTAATAATCTAAAATTGTTAGCATGTAACTAATCTTTTTAAAACTGAATTTGAAGGGTCAATACAGTTTTTTGAGGCAGTAGTTAAAAGTGATCTTTGAAGTAAGCTATATGGGTTTAATTGTAACCTGTATAGAAGCTCAGTAGAGTTTCCATGACAGGATAGCACAGACAGGGTTACTTAAACACCAAAAACTTAGTTTATCATAGTGCTGGAAACTAGAAATCTGAACTCATGGTGCCAGTTGGGTTGGACTCTGGTGAGGTCAGTCTTCTTGGCTTATAGCCAGCCAGCTGTCTTTTCTCAATACCCTTGCATGATCTTTTTTTCTGTGCTTGCTTCTCTTCTCATCTTTTAAGGACAGCAGTCCTACTACATCAGGAACCTAGTCTTATGACCTCATATAACTAGATTTAGCTCTTTAAAGATCCTATTTCCTAGTACAGTCACATCAGGGATCAGTACTTCATTGTATGAAGTTTGGGAGAACATAATTCAAGTGTAACCAGCAAGTTTACCATATTTTCTGTCTGCACATCTGAGATGTCTGATCTGTAAAATGAAAATGTAATATTATTTTATGGCTGTGATGAGAATAAATGTGTTTTTGTTCATTGAGCATTCAGCAACAGTGCTTACCAAATGGTAAATATTCAATACAAAAACAGTATCTCATTAAAAATTTGCAAGTTTACATGGATATTGTATATATTAATTGTAATATACTACTGAAAAGATAGCTTCTATAACAGAATTTCTAAATTAGACATTCTCTTAATTTTCTCTGTTATCAGGAGTCATTAATACTTAATAAAAAAGAAATAGAAAGATTAATCAAGTCATCCAGAATCATACAATATTTTGACAATATATTTAAGGCTAAGAGGAAATTTTTCAAGAGGTATAGCCTTTTGATTCCTTTGATTTAAAATAATTATGAGTTGGAAGACTAGCCATGTCCTATGATACTTATTTGTTACTTTTAATAAGTGGAAATATAAAAGAAACAATATTTAAATTATTTGGAAGTTCTAAGTTGTATTAATTTCAGTATTTTTTAGAAAATAGTCCTATACAAAGTAAAACTTGCTTGCCAATATAATTGTTCCCAAAATACTTATTAAAATATTTAAGTATATAGAAAAATATGTATAAAAAAATTGAGCAACCGTTTTCCCTTCTTATTAAAATAAACTTACTTGAAAATGAAGCAACTCACAAATATTTATATTTTGTGATTATTAGCAGGTCAATTCATATTAGAAATGCTAATGAAATTATGAAACATGCACAGATAATTAAGACAATATGTATATGCATGTAGAGTCTTAGAATTCAAATGAAGAATACCCAACTTAGCAAGACAGGTGGAGGCAAGGGGGAATGTCAGTGTTATAGTGATCATTCAGGATGAAATCAAGAAATGGCAGTAAATGAAAGAGTGATAGTGGTGGATTACAATGGGTGTAAGAGAAAAGATGAGAAAGGAAGACTCCAAGTAAGATTTTGGGGAAACTTACAGAAAACTCTAATTAGTTCAATATTGTTGAGCCAGAAATCAAGGCAGTGAATAACAAGAGATGCAGCCACTATTGTAGGTGAGGAATATCATAGGTGACTTATATATACTGTCACTAGAATCTGAAATTCAATCTATAGACAATGGGAAATTACACCATTCTGCAGCTGCCTGACATAGTGTTACTGACATTGCAAAATTCTTGCTGGCAGTTCTATAGAAAATTGACTCAAAGTTAGCAAAACTAGAGACAGATAGACTAGTAAAGTGTTACAATGGCCCTGCCAGAATTGAGGTACTAAAGATGAAAGAAAGAGAGGACCAAAATGTCAGAAAAAATACTTAAAGCATTAAAATTATCAGGACTTATCACTGGGTAGATATGAAACTGTGGGAGAGAAAGATGATTAAACAGAAATTTAGAAGCAATTTAGAGGAAAGACCACACATTCAAGTTTCAAAAATACTAGGACTATAATGATAATGGGTGATTCATAGAAAGTTGGAAACATTAAACTAGAACAATGGAGATTGAGGCTAGGGTGTATGGTAGTAGGAACAAGAAAATGGACACTCATAGGCATGCTAAACAAGAGAGATCACCCATGGAGTATTAAAAATGACAGCTGACTCAAAGACAAGAAGCTTGAGAAACACCAGCATTAAAGGATAAGTCGTGTGAAAGAAACCCATAAAGGAGATACAGAAGAGATGAAAAGCAGCAAATGAGTGGTTAGAGGAGGGAACCACACAGAGAAGCAGAGAGGACATCTGAAGAATATGCACTGCATATGAAAGTAGAAAATAACAAGTGATTGAGGAAACATCAGTGTGTATCTTGCGAGGAGACTGAGAAAGTGAACAGAGTGCAATGGCTTCTTTTTTATATTTTTATTAGAGTATGTTTATGATACATAATGAATATATCCATGTCAGGTGTTTGTACGTAACATAGTCACATCTTGAACCTTTTTACTTCTCCTCTCCCTTTCCTGCCTCCCATCTACTCCCATTTCCAGGTTCCTGTTACATCTCTACAATGCCTCTCTCTTTCCTGTCATGTTTCTTTCATTTTGCTCCTTAAAATATCTGTACTTTAGGTTTCTCATGTAATATGAGCTGTATGATATTTAACCTTTTAAGTCTGATTTATTGCACTTAGCATCATGGTCTCAAGACATTCATTTTCCTACAAAAGACTGAAATTTATCCTTCTTTATGGCTGAGTAAAATATCATTGTGTATATATATACTATTTTCTTTAAGCATTCATCTGCTGGTGGGCATATAAATCACTTCCAAGATTTAGCTGCTATAGGTTGTGCTATTGCAAACATAGATATGTGTGTGCTAAGGTAATATGATATCCTTACCTTCTGGTAAACTAACTGAAAGAGATAACAGAATGCATCAAATGGAATTTAAATTGTTAAATTTTGAGAAATCTCCATATTGATATCCATAGTGGTTGTACCAGTTTACGTTTTTTTTTTTTTTGTAAAAAAAAAATGTAAAAAGGTTCTTTCTCCTCCACAGCCTTTCCACTATTTGCTTTTAGAATTCTTGATAGTGCCATTCTTTCTGGAGTAAAATGAAATCTGTGTTATTTTGATTTGCATTTTTCTTTTCTTTTTATTTTATGAGCAGGATATATTTATTGAGAGAGAGAAAGCTTCTGTCTGAGAGACAGACAGAAGGGTCCCCGAGTGGGTTGCCCTTGATTTGCATTTTTCTAGTACCCAAATTACTGAACATTTAAGTGTACATTCATTGCAATTTCCCAGTTTTGATTGAATCTATTTGGGGGAAGTCTAATTATTGCTTAACTTTTTGTATATTCTAGATATGAATCTCATGTCCAAAGAATAACTGACAAAATATTTTTCCTGTTCTGTAGGTTTTCTCTTCAGTCTGTTTTTTTGTTTATTTTTCTGTAGAGAAACTTTTTATTTGATATAAAAATTTGTAGATTGAAAAAAAAATTTGTAGATTGTTGGTGCTATTTCTTGTGAAATTGGAGTTCAATTCAGAATGTCTTCAGGTAAGCCTATGTCTTCAAGAATTTCACCTATGTTATCTTCAGGCAAATTCATTATTTCTATGCTTCTGAGTAAAAGATCTATGTGTAAAATGAGTCTAGAATCTTTCTCAGCAGGTATAGGTAGGAGATAATTTCCCACTACTCAGGGTAATATCCTATGTTATGAAGCAAACATAGAGAGAGAAGTGGTCAGTAAGCAATGTCCAGAGATTAGACAGAGAAATCCAACTCCTATGTAGGACTCTGGTTCAAGACTAGGATTTCCAGTCTAACAAAATGTCTTACTTGGGAGAACAGAGAGTTTCAAGTAAAGAGTCAGTTACTGGAAAAAGAAAAAAATGCTTCATCATTTGAAACAGGAAACAAAGAAATCATAATTACTGCTAGCAGCAAGCTGGATTTTTGATGTCCTGTCCTATGAGTTACTCAGAAAAGATTCCTTAAATACCTCCAGGTGAAGATAGGACAATTTTCCCAGAATATATTGGTCTTGAATGTGCAGGTAAAGACCAAATAGATCTCAGAAAGAAGAGAGTGTTGGGAGCCAAGGAAACATAGGATATGATTCATATGGAAAACATGTCCAATCTGGCAGGTCTGATGGACACCAGAGCTAAATTTCTAGAACACACAGAAATGTGAGTGAAGTAAATTGTCCACAGAATAAGAAATGGACAAATTAAGAAAGTACTTCAGCTGTGAAATACATAAGAAGGTGTCTACCCTTAGCACAGAGAAATTTTTATAAATTTTTACTGAGTGAAAACATGAATGAACAAGCAAATATGGAGTGATAAATTAAAAGTTTGGTAATAATCTTATTCTGCTTTGTTTCTCTAAATTAAAATGGCCACCCAATAGTCATTCTCAGTCTAAAGTTTTCACTTTTAAAATTGTGTACGAATTATTCCCCATCACTAAGTTTCTGTAGATAAGAAATACTTTAACAAAAAAATCTGTAGATAAGAATTAATTTTACAAAAGTAATCATTTTTCTCCTAGAAAATTAAACCAAATCAGTGGAAGTCATTGATGGAAAGTACTTGCAAACAATAAGAATTCCAACCCCCACTGACTTTTTTTTTCCTCAGTTTTCTCTCAGTAAGAAAGTTATTAATCTACTTGGTTTTATCTGAGCACTATATTTTTGCATTCAATTATACATACAACACATGTACTAAACATACTCTCAGTAAAGGGCATTTCTTAATAAAGGCAATACAATGTGCTTCTATAACCCAGCAAGGTCAACCCATGAGAAGAATAAATAAAAAGATAATTGAGTAACTGATAGAATCATCTAAGAAGATATGAAGGAAGATCATGTCTGGAGGACAAAATGATGGAAAAATAAATGGAAAATGATGAGGTCACAAGGTAAAATGATAAAGAGAATTGGACTTGGAGTCAGGCGAGAAGAGTTCTTGTTCTGTGACTTACTTTGCAGTCTAGGACAAAGCAATTTAGCTCTGCTTAAGTTTTCCAGTTCTTACTTTGCCCTTATTTACTATGCAGGAGACATAGTGATCTTTTAAAAATATCAGTCAAGTCATATCACATCCTTGCCTAAATTCTCAAATAGTTTCTTGTTAAAATAGGAATAAAATATAGCCCTTCCCCGTGTCCTTCTGTATCCTGCAGGAACAGAACCCTGCTCACCTGTCTGAATGCTAGTCCTTCCCCTTTTGTTCTCATTACTGACCCTGGCTTTCTTCATGTTTTCTAAGCTCTGTGAAGCTCACCATGGCTGCCTGACCAGCTGGACTCCTGAGCCCTGGGTCTTTTTGTGGTTGGCTGTTTCCTGTTGTTTAGGTATTGACTTTCTACTGGAAAATAGCTACTCTTGCCCTGTCCATTGATCTCTGTCACCTAATCATGAGGCATTTTCTTTATAAAATTTACTAGTACCATATAGAAAAAATACCTTGTTCCCTATTTGTGTTTATATGCTGCGTGTGTCCCTCCTATGAAACGACTCCTTGCCTAGCTTGTTCATCACTGAATTCTCAGACTGTAGCTCACAATTTATGCTTCACAAGTATTTGTAGAGGAAAGGAAAAGAAAGGAAAGGATAAAGAAAGGAGTGATATAAGAAAAAAGTCTGATTTGGTATAATAAGAAAACAAGGCATTATTTAAATGCCACATCATTTTGAATATATTTAAATACCACATACTTGGGATTATAAAGAACTTCATAGACTATTGTACTCCTGTTCTTGATATTTCGGTTAAATCTAAACAATGCAATGATTTTTGCCCATATTTGAGTGGATAAGTGTAAGTGTGTATTTTAATTTTCATCCTTTATGTGGGTGAAACTGGGATATGAAGAAACATCAGACACCCTCAGAGCACAATCAAGATGTCAGTATTCACAAATCCATGCGTTACCCCTCTAAATTACACTCTTCCAGCTGGCTTAGTTTATTTCGAAGCTGATAAAGCTAACAGTGCCAGATCATACCTAAACAATATAAAACTGTATAACACAATAAAATAGTGATAAACAATAGATTATTTCAGTGACATATGGCAGATATGAGTCAGGCCAGCCTTAAACACAACCGTTGAATTCTGTTTGGAAATCAGTGTCTGAATTGCTGCTGTAGCATTCAAGTCAGTCCTTGTAAGTGATAAAAAATTATTGCAAAGAAAAAAGCAAGAAGATCAGATAAAGAAAAAAAAGAAAGCAATGATTATTGAAAAAGAAAGATACACTAAAGTTAATCAGTAATGCATGCATGACAATCTACAAGGGGAAATATAAAATGCATGAAAACATTCACACAGAGAAATAGCAACAAGTAGACCAATATGAAGGAAAGTGGTTATAGACAATACCAAAGGAAAGAGAAACTAAGAAGGCAGAGGGAAAAAAAACACAATGAAATAAAAATCACCTCCCTTTTCTGACTATTTGAATGTAAAATCAATTTGTTTTTCTATTTGAGTAATGTTATGCTTTGAGTAAGTGTTAAAGGTTTGGTCCCCAGGGCAATAGTAGCAGGTGGGAACCTTTGAGAGATAGGACGTTGGAGTAGGTTCTTGAGTCATAAAAGGCACACCCTTAAAGGGGAGAAGGGCTCCAACCTTTCCCTCTTTCTCTTTCTACTTTAGAGATGAATGATTTTGCTCTGATATGTGCTGCTTTGTCACAGACCTGAAGCAATAAGACCAACAAAACATACACTGAAATTTTCAAATAATGAATTAAACCTTTCATATTTATAAATTGATTGTCATCAGGATGTGTTACAGTATCAGAAAGCTAAGTCACACAAACAGTGACAAAAATCCCGAATAGAGTCTTTAAAAAGAGGTTGGATATATGTTCTTGAAATCTTTACTTCTATTATCCGTGTCTAAGCAAAAAAAAAAAAAATTACTTCACTACTTCTTGGTCTCCAACAATCCTCTTTGGAGGGGGGAAGCTTCAGAATGAGCAGTCATTTCAAATTTCTACAATTAAGTCTTTCCGGTGAAGAACCAAGGGAGTAGCATATTTTCACCTCTTGTAAATTAATATGCACATTTTAATTTAAATAATACTTTCTCCTTATCAAGTAAAGTATATACCTACACATTAATATAAACACTAATAATCATAATAAAAAGTTTTTCTCCCAGGTGTAGGTTCTGGAATATTCAATGTCAATGTCTACCTATATGTTTTTAATGGATGGTCTTAATGAATGATCATTAATGATGAAATGTGTGTCTGAATAAGGCTGATTATTCACACACTAAAACATTTCCAAATAATTTATAACGAGTGACATCAGCAAAAGACTGGATAAAAAGTTTCAATCTCTTCCACCACAAAAATACCAATGTAACAATCATACACAGACATCATTATGACAATTCCAGATTCCATTCAATATATAGCAGTGCCAAAGACAAGTACAAAGCAAACGTAGTCAGATTAAAACAATCAAAAGGAGGACTTTCACTTTATTGTGTCAGTTTCTTCTTTGGAGTGGCACACTTCAGCAACAGGAGAGCAAGGCTTAGTGTGTCTTCCCTCTCTGGGAGAAAATGAAGCGTGGAGCTTGCCTCTAACATCACAGCTTTTTGGAGGACCGCTCAAGAACCTGGCTTCTGACTTGCCTCAATAAGAGAACAAACAGAAATGGCAGCTTAAATATCCGGGGGTTATTGAGAACAGAAGAAAGCAGTATGAGCTTGCTTTAGCTAGCACTTCATGGTACAGTGAGGAGAAAACACACACTTTGAAAGTTCTCTGGCAGGGGGAGAGGAAGTGCACTATGTATTTTGTATTCTGGTTATTCAGACAGCTGCCCAAGGGATTGTTTTGTGCTTTTCCTCACTTGGAACACTGATGAAAGTGACATAGTTTGGATGTCTCAGGGCCACTGGGAACGAAGGAAAACAGTGAACAGTTCTCCGTAGCCAGCAAAGCACAGCGCAATTGAGGCTTTTCCCTTAATAAGGAGAGAAAGAGAGAGAAGTACTGCATGAGTCTGGCATTCTAGCTTTTCGGAGAGCTGCCAAGGGACAAGCCTCTGCCCTGCTGACTCAGGTTACTGATCGGATGCTGGCGTGATCCAGATGCCTTGTGATCACTGTTAACCAGGGATCAGACACTTGCTGATGCAGAGCCACTGACTTGTAATGGGGGTGACAGATAGCAAAGGAAAAGAAGACAATATGAAGTCCTAAAACAGAAAACAACAAGCCTGTCCGGCTAAGAAACTACATGCAGTTTTCAGTCTCCCAGAATCTCCATCTGAGCTGCTTGGTGAGAGCCTTCCCTGAAGAAGACAAAGTTATGAGGCACACCGAAGAAAAGGGCACCAATAACCAAGTTCACAATAAAATAAATCTCTAGAAAAGGATCCTACAAATATGAATGCACATGTACTACTTGAAAAAGAATTCAAAATAACCATCACAAACATGCTCAACAAACTCAAGAAACAATAAATGAAGATTGACAATATTTTTTTAAAGCCAAAGAGAAATATTGGAGCAGAAGAAAATAACTGAAAAATTCACTGGAGAGGTTTAATGGTAGGTATGATCAAGCAGAAGAAAGAATCAGCAAACCTGAAGACAAGTCACTTAAAATTTGTCAGAGGAGCCAAAAGAAAAGAAAAAAAAAGGAAGAGAAGAGAAGAGAAGAGAAGAGAAGAGAAGAGAAGAGAAGAGTAAAGAATACCTATGAGTTTCAAACAAGTTGGTCTATGTATGGTTTGTGATCATTTCAGAAGAAAAAAAGAAACTGGGAACTGAATCTTTGAAGCTAGTAAGAGAAAAGTAACATGCCTTGTACAAGGGAATTTTCAGAAACTCTTGATGGCCTTCTCAGGAGAAATCTTACAGGGCAGAAATGATCAAGGTAATATAGTTAAAGTGGTGAAAGAAAAAAAAAGCCAAATAATGTGATATTTACAAAAAAAAAAAGCTACCCTTCAAATATGAAGAAAAAATAAAGAATACCTCAGATAAACAAAAGTGGAAGCATTCTCATTGCTGGGACAAAATACCCAGTATCCATAATTTAAAGGAGGGGTTTATTTTGCTCACAGTTCCCACTGGGCTCAGCCCAAATTCCACTGGCTCCAAGGTAGCAATGTCGTAGTAGAAGGAGTGGCAGGCAGCTACTTCTCCCATGGCAGCCAGAAAGCAGACACAGAAGGAGAAGCCAAGGACAGCAATGTATTCTTTCCCGGTGACTCACCTCCTACCAAGCCCCACTTCCTAACAGCAAGTCAGCTACTATGCCCACATGATCTAACCAATTTTTTAAAACATGAGACATTTGGGGAACATTTTAGATCAAAACAATCACATGAAAGTAGATCACCACCACCACACCTGCTTTATAAGAAGTGCTAAATCAATCAAGTTGAGACCAAAGGAGACTAAACATCAGCCTGAAATCACATGAAAATATAAAGCTTACTAACAAATGTATATAAACATAAACAAAGTACTGCTGCAGTGGTGTGAACAAACATATACATCCAAAAATTGCTATGCTCAAATTCTTTTTTTTTTTTTTTTTTCGGCACTGGGGATTGAACTCATGACCTTGTGCTTGCCGGGCAGGCGCTTAGACCGCTGAGCTAGATCCCCAGCCCTGTTTTTTGAGACAGGGTCTCACTATGCCATTCAGGCTGGCCTTGAGCTCACTTTGTAGCCCAGGCTGGTCTCGAACTCACAATGATCCACCTGTCTCAGCCTCCCGAGTGCTGGGATTACAAGCGTGAGCCACCACGCCCGGCTGCTATGCTCAAATTCTAAGCCTTAAGGTAGTAGTTTTAGGAGATGGAGACTTTGAAAGGATATTAGGTTATGGTACCAGAGCCATCATGAGAAGGATCAATGTCTTATGAAAGAGGTCCTGGACATCAGAATGTGAGGATATAATGAGAAGATGCTATCTACAAACCAGAAAGTAGACCCTTACCATGCATCAAAGTCAGACAGTTCCAATGAGCCACACAGTTTCTGATATTTTTATTGCTGTCTAAACAGATTACAAGACATCTATATTGTTGTAATACTAGTACATAAATAATTTTGAATTATGATATAGAAGAAAAAATTCCAAAAAAAAACTAAAAATGTATGTTTAATTCATAAAAATATTTAAAATGTTATTTATATTTGACATCACTAACGAAAAATGTGGAGTATATAAAAGTTAAGAGTTTTTGTAGGCATGTAAGATTGTTATATCAGCTAAAGTTCTCTGTAGGAACAGAATCAACAGGAAATATATCCATAATTATGCAAGGGGATTTATTAGATAGGCTCAAAGGATCAGAGTGGGGAGAGACCACAATGTCTGCACACGCACACCGGGGAGCTGAAGACCCTGTAGTTACTCACGACAAAAAGACAGAGCCACAGAATAAGAGGGATCAGGAATGCAGCACCAGTGCAAGGTGTGTTATACACATTCAATGGAATTCCTATCAAAATAGAAATACAGAAACTAATTCTAAACTTCATATGTAACAATGAAGGACTCCAGATAGTAAAAAATAATCCTGAAAATGGAAAAAAAAGTTTCACACTTTCTGATTTCAAAGCATTACAAATATACAGTATTCAAGAGTATGATATTGATATAAAGATAGATTTATAGACCCATGTAACAAAATGAAGAGCTCGGAAATGAATCCATGCATACATAGTCCAACAATCTCGAGCAAGAGGCCATAATTATACACTGGGGAAAGGATGTCCTTCAAAAGAAGACGTTGGGAAAAGTGAATATCCACCTGTAAAAAAATGAAATTAGTCCTTATTTTACAGTATACTCAAACAAAAAAAATCTCAGAATTCATTAAAGACATAAACACAAAACCAAAAGCCATAAAATTTCCAGTAAAGAATACACAAGAAAGTTTTAGAAGATAAATCTTGGTAATGATTTCATGACAAAAACACCAAATTTCATGACAAAAACACCAAATTTCGTGAGAAAAACACCAAAGCGCACAACAAAAGAGAAAATAAGTGAATGTGTCCTTGTGACATTAAAAAATTCTACATGGCCAAGAAAACAAAACACAGAGTGAGAAGGCAACCCATGGAACAAAAAATATTTATAATTGTATCCAGTAAGACATACAAATCAATAACAAACACAAAAATATTAAAACAGACAGGTCTCCAAATAGTAAAAATGACCAACAAATATAAAAATATGGTCATTAATAATCACAGGGAAAGGCAAACCAAAACCACAATAAGGTGTCCTTTCACATCCTTTTAAGTAATAGTATGGCTATTATTTTTTGAAAGTGAAGAAAATCAACAAAAAGAAATTAAGGAACAAAGGAAGAGAGGGAGAGGGAAGAAAGGAGAAAGTAAGTATTGAAAAGAATGTGAAAAATTAGAGCCCTGTACATGGTTAGTGAAAAAGTAAAATGGTGCAACCACTGTGAAAAACAGCATAGAAATTCCTCAAAAAATTGAAAATACAACTGCCTTAGGAGATATCAATCCTACTTCTGAACATTTATCTAAAGGAATTGAAGTCAGGATTTTGAAGAGATATTTACTGTTCTATGTTCATTGCTGTGCTATAAATAGATAAGAAGAAACAATTTAAATGCTCACCAACAGATAAATGCATAAAAACCTAGCAGGTATTTATACAGTAGAATATTATTAAGCTTTAAAAAATGAAAGAAATTCTATCATGTTGGATATGGTTCAACAGAGTTGAAGAATAAGGATATTATTACTCTAAGTAAAATAAACCAGTCACAGAAGAACTAGTATGGCTTAATTCTACTTGTATCGATCACCTGAAAGAAATCAAACTCAGAGAAGCTGAAAGTAGAACAGTGATTTTTCTAGGCTAGGGAGAGGGAAAGAAGGGGGAATTATTTTCAATTTAATCTCTTTCTCTGTGTTCTCTCTCTCTGGCTCTCTCTCTCTCTCTCTGTCTCTCTCTCTCTCTCTCTTTCTCTTTTTCTCTCATCTTGTGTATGCGTTTGTGTGTGTGTACAGAGGTTTGAACCTAGGGCCTTCCTGCTGAGCTACACCTCTAGTCCACATTTACTTTTTATTTTTAAACAGGATCTTGCTGAGTTGCTAAATAGCCCACTTTGGGCTGAACTTGCAATCCTTCTGCTTTAGCGTCCCAGAGTCCTAGGATTACAAGTGTGTACTACCACATACAACCAGCTCAAGCTGAAAAGATTCTAGAGATATGCTGTCCCAATTTTTTTGTGGATAGATCACGTTATATCTTCTTCTAGCCCAAATGAACAAAAAAAATTTATTTGGATTTTTGATATAGGGTCTCATTACATAATTTTGGCTGATCATGAATTCACTATGTAACTCAGGGTGGCCTCAAACTTGCCGAGATCCTCCTGTCTCACTTTCTCACGTGATGGGATTGCAGGCATGCACTGCTATACTCAACTATGAAAATATACTTTTAACATGCACAGAAAAAAATAGATTTCTTTACCTTATTTGTATACTGTATGTGATAAAACCTGTTGACTTTTAATTCATTTTTATGTTCATGTACAGTTCAAAGACAAAAATGTGACCATCAAAAAATAAAATTATCTTATTGACTGCAAAACAAATATTGATCATTGTACTCTAAGTAAAAAATAAAAATAAATTCTAATCTCAACCTTTTGCTTTTATAAGAATATAAAATTATATTAATGTATAGTTATATATAATATATTATATAATGTAAAAGAATATAAAGTATAAATAAAAACTTTCAGCTTCCATGTGAAGTATGAAATTTCAAAGCCACTACTGTCTAATAAGGGCCAAGGGAAGAGCAAGTCCTTAAAGGTAAGATTCAAATTTTCTCTCTGAAGTGACAGCATCTGTCCTTGAAGAGAGCTGTCATCCTATAAATCAAAAGGTAATGATAATCAAGGGGGCTTTTACAGGCAATGTGCATTGCTTGGCCCGAATTGCCTTAGCAATTGCAGCTCAAAGTGACTGTCTACAGAAGATCATTGTTATTAAGAAGTTACATGTGTTCCTTTGGTATTTTGACACATAGCTACCAGCTCATCAGATGTGAACTCTACTGTCTACCTCTCACACTGCCTTTGTCACATACATACCAAGGAAAATCCTCCAACTAGATAGAACTGCTCACAAATCTACATTTCCTGTGTGATCATGGTAAAATCAGACAAGGACAAGTAACTGGTTAATACCAATTCATCATGACCTGTTTAATAAAATCAGTGGAAAGGAAGAATTTGGCAAAAGTAGATGCTACATTAAAGTGTCAAACACTTTATTTTTACTGCCGTGGACGTCTTCATGATATTGAACATTATGATATCTACATATTCAGAACCACCCTTGCTCTATAAAAGTTAAGTATTCATATGATTTATTCACTTATGTTTTCTCCATAAAAAGCATTATTTGATTAAATAGTTAAATCAGATAATTAAGGACAATTGATTTCTTGAATAATTTTGCTCAAATGATGAAGTTCTACAATGTTATAGCTCCTAACCTAATCGAAAGTACTTTAAAGTTCATGGAGATAAACTTACTCTGTAGCTGAGATGTGTAATACACAAAATAGAAAATCGACATTGCTCTAGATGATTCGTAAACAAATTTATATTTGTATCTTAAGCGTAACCCTAGCTTTATTAAAGATTCAGTGCTTCCAGTGCTGTATTTTTTGTAAATCTTTTTCCACAATCTCAAATGAATGCATTTTCACAATGAATTAATTGTTAGCATAGCCTAAAACTTTCACTTCAATAAAATAACCACATTATTCATTCCAGTAACTGTTACAAACCCTTCCCACTGTTTTTAAATCACTTAGCTAGACTCACCCACTCATTTTAACAGATGGTCAAGCCTCCTACCTCACAGAATAAATAGCACCCATCAGCCACAAACTCCACCTTCTATATGATCTGTGTGTTCCTTGGCTTTCCCTCCTTTCTTTCTGTCACGCATGATGTCTTGCCTGTCTTCCAAAGTTAACACTTCTATTTGTATTTTTGATCTCTTCTTTTCTTTCTGCCTGTATTCCAATGTTCTTTCAAAAAATGTTTATTGGTGCCTTCTTTGACCAGGATATTTTAAGACTGAGGATGTAAGTGTAAAATAAGACAGACAAAACACGTGAACTTTCCATCGTGTCCTTGGAGCCTCCAACTTCTTTTCAGCAGTCAGCATCATTTTTATTGTATTTTCAATATAACCCTCTTCTGCAAGGGCTCATCTCTTCCAATTTAAAAACCTGTTTAATTCAACCTTATATTTAAAATTCATCTGCTCATTTTTCTCATTTGAAAGCATGTATTTCCTTCCCTTACTGATCCTCGTTTAGAATCAGTTGTGTTTCTTTCACCACTCTTCACTTCTCAGTGCACAGTGATTTTACTTTTGTTTTTTGAGTTCCATTGAAATATAGTTTATTCTCAGCCTTTGAGAGTCTTCCTTCTCTTGAATTCTCATGAGTTCCATGATAGAATGTAGTGTGTTCTCTTGATTACACATTTCACTACTGCTTCTTTTCTAGCCTGCATCCTTCCTGCTCGACACCTATGTATCATATTTGACTGTCTGCTAAGACTTGGGTGTATTTTGAATGTCCCCCAAGGGTTCATGGATTGGAAGAGTGGTCCTCAGTACGGCAGTGGGAGATGTGGAACCTTTGAGACATGGGTCAAGTGAGAGATCATAGGCCCATTGACTCTGCTACCAATGAAAAACTATGGTGGTGCTTGTGGGATTCCATGGTAGCTCTTATGAGAGAGTGTATCTTGACCACTTTCTTGTTGCTGGGAACCAACACCCGACACCCAGGTTTTAAAGAAAAGGTTTATTTTGTCTCACAGCTAGTCCATGGACAGCCCACTCCAAGGGATAAATTGGAAGGGGAGAGGGGTAGAGTAGAGGAAAGAAGCTCACACTGTGGTGACTGGGGCACAGACAGAGATGGGAGAAACTGAAGAGGGCAAAATACCCTTCTAGATCATGCCACTAGTGACCTATCTCTTCTGACAAGAACCCACATCCTAACATCAAGTCAGGTATATCATTCTCATCATTCAGTCACCTTCTAGGAGCCCTGTGTCTAATCACTGAGCACATGAAGCCTTTGGCAGAATTCTCCATCTAAACCATAACAGAGTTGCTATAAAAATCCAAGCCTGGCCTGTCCAGCTATCTCTCTGCTTCCTTGGAAAACATGGATTGGTTGCTTCAACACTCCACCATCACATCATACCTTGTGCTGCTGTTTACCAGGGGCTGAACCTATGCAACCTACACACTTTGATCTTTAAACTTATAAAGCTGAGACCAAAATAAACCTCTTTTCTTCCTAAGAAACTGGTCTCAAGTATTTTGTTACAGTGATGACAATCTTTTCTCATTCTGTCCACTCTCTTTAAACCATCCTAACCACACCAATACTTTCAGCTAGTATCTGTGTCTCAATAACTACAAAGATCTGTATATTCAGATCCTTATGAGTTCATTGCCTAGGTTTTCAAGTACTCTTGAACTCACAACAATCTTCCTGCCTCAGCCTCCTGAGTGCTGGGCTTACAGGAGTTGCCACCATGCCCAGCTGGATTGGCATAATTTTAATTCACCTTTCATTAAAGAAAATTCAGTGACATAGTTGTCCCACCTAAAGGCAAAGAGATTGTGAATAATAGTCTATAACTGAGCAGCTACTTCCTAGCCACCTCTACATTACACATGGACAACACAGATCCTTGGTGAACCACTAGAAATTTCTGTTAGTTCATGCACAATCTTTGCAGAGACAGAATTTCATTTTTCAATTTACTTACTAAAGGTGAAGAAAAATGAAAGAATGGGAGACTATCAGGGTGCTTCTCTTCTTGAAAGCATAATGCTGCTGTTAATGTTCATAAAGCCAAACTTTGACTGTTAAAGGAAAAAGAATGCTTGGGAAGCAACTAGCTTCTCTGCCTTATATTTTTATTTCTTTTAATTCAAATCTCATGTAATTACCAGAGTGTTACCTGTTTTTCTCTTTCATTCCTTATTTTCCTCTCTAGAGATGCATAATATTATTTTCTAGAAATAAAAACAAGAGAATAATCCCTGTAAAACTCAGTTAATCATTTCATTCCCTGAGTCAAGAGATTCAACAACTACTTTAATGATTCCAAAATGACATCTAAGAATCTATCATGTCATGAAAGCCTGTACAGTGAGATTCAGTCTGCTTTATCTGTCTGTCTCTGAGCTTGACAGTCAGCCTTCAATCCAGTGCTACCTTCCCTCCTTTAGTGTCTGTTCTCCATTGCTACGAAGAGAGTAACAGCAAATAGGTGCTGGGAATGACCTTTTCCAGGTGTTTTTTGTGCTAGAATCTACCATCCAAAATCATCACATACAATTTGGAAGGCATTATTTCTCAAATACTTTGAGAAGATACTTGGGTGGTCATGAGATTTGAAGCACATTCTGTGGGTGCTTGAGGATCATTTTGTAGGTGTTCCAGGCTGTCATATTTTGAAAAATCTTCTTGTAGACTTTACTTCCAAGAGAAACATTTGAATAGTAACAACTCGCTTTCTTCTTTGGATTTCCTTTCTTACTCTCCTATTGTTGACTTACACTCAATTTTTATAGGGCAATATTTAGATAAAGCAAGAAAATGAAGGAATTATAAACAAACTTATAAGGAAATGTCCTATGTTTCATGAATGATCAGAGCACTCTTTTACCATATCACTTTTTCCCTCAAGTTTCCATCCTCCACACATTATTTGACATGGTATATATAAACTAATTACAGCAACATCTACTGCAGACATGCCCAAAACATAACATAGCAAATTTGAGCTTGTTCATAAGTAGAGAAAACAGAAATAAAACTAACTAAAAGAGTGACTTTCAAAATGTGGATCTTTTATCTGTAGTAACAACATCCTTAGAAAAATGTTAGTAAGGTAAATTATCAAAGCTTCATCTCATGCATACTGAATCCAAAACTCAGGAATATGACCCAGCAAGGTGTGTTTTATTGATCTATCTAGGTAATTCTGATACATTCTGAAGTTTGATAACCTTTTGTTAATGAAGAGTAGTATATTATCTTTACCTTTGTTCACACCTGGAGATTTTTGAAGAGCCCCAATTTGTGGCCAAAGACCAATAGTCCTGTAACTAAAGAAGCCTGAGATAGCTATGGGAGTATCCATCACTAACAAAGTTTTAAATCAGCTTGGGTTTGTAACTCAGAGGGGAAACTAGAGATTTTGTCATTAAAAATGTAAATTGAAGTGATGATGGTGATAAAATCCTGTAATCCCAGCACTCTGGGAGGCTGAAGCAGGAAGATCACATATTCAAGCCCAGCATGGGCAACTTAGTGACCATTGAGAACTTGTCTCAAATTTTAAAAAAATAAATAAATTTAAAGAGGCTGGAGATGACTCAATTTGAAGGCCTAGGTTCAATCCTTAGTAGCACAAAACAATAATACTTCAGGTCACAAAAGCTTATGCTTGCAAACAAAAGCATTCAGCAAAATTTTGCTTTGGTTCACAAACTCCACATCAGGTGACAAACATAGCCACAGTCATCTTCCCCACACAAGCGCAAATGCCCCAAATCATAAAACAAATCATAAACATATATATATGTAATACAATGCATGTTTATGCTATATATTTATAAGTCAAATTTTTATGTATATTATACAAATTATATGTATTACTGTCAAATACACATGCATTTTATGTTTATATTGTATAATGCAAACTTTTTATGTGTCTGTACATTGCATATAGAAATTGAAAGTGCATCTATGCAGGCCGAAATGTCATTATTGTATTGCTACTACCTTACATGTTCATAATTATTTCAAAATGAAATAAAAATTTATTTAAGTAAACTAAGAGAATGTCACCTAAGGTTGTGTGGCAAGCAGAATTCAGGACTCTGTAGTAACTGTTCCTAGCTACTCCCAGGAATATATTAGATTATATGATCAAAGTCACTTTGAAGATATAATTAAGTTTCTAATCACTGACCTTAAAATAGGCGAATCATCCAGGTGGACCTAATCTAATCACATGAAACCTTAAAATCAGTGCTCTTTCTTTGGCGGGTAGTATAAGGAAAAGTTGGAGATTCAAGCCATAAGAATGATTTGATCTTCTATCACAATTTGATAGAACGTTAAGGGGACTGGCAAGGAAATGGCAACCTCAATCCCGAGACTGAAAGAAGCTTAACTCTGAAAACAGATTCTGGCCCGTTGCCTCCAGAAAAGAGCCCAGTCCAGCTGAAACTTTGATGTCAGTCCTTGTAAAGTACTGAGCATGGTGGACCTAGCCATGCCATGCCTGGATTCTAACTCCTGGACTGAGATAATCAATAGGCATTGTTTTAACTTGCTACTTTGTATTTTTTTATTATAGCAGCAATGCCAAATAATTACTGAGTATTAACTTAAAATGCAGCTACAATCTCACACTTTGGAAATGCGCTTGCTCCTTTTGAGAGCAAAACAACTGATTGACAATTTAACATTCAGAACATGAGGTCTTCACTCCTCAGCTTTTGTAACATTCACATACCTGGACTTTCCTTTATGTTTTCTTAAAGCAAGCACTCCTTCAGTGTATTTGTCTTGAGGGCACACTAGTTTTCTTTGTAGTCTAGACAGTGGCATCTAATATTCACATATCAATCTCTGGAAAGAACAAGAGATGCTCGCCTCTTTTTTCTTCTACTTCACAAGAATCTTTCTATATAAAGAAAACTTAGTTCACATAGTTCTGACAAGAACCATGGAGTGCTTCATTGACATATCGCGGCAGACTTTAGTATGTGACATATTGTCATACCTCAACTCTTACAGAAAAATGAAGTCTTACAAGTGTGAGTTCCGTTTAGTGGTTTTACACTTTGCAGACCACCTTGATCCATTTAATTTTTTATTTAAGGGAAGCATAAAGGGGATCCCTCATAAGTTTATAAAAGCCAGCCGCATAGTAGAAGCTGCAATCTTTTGGAGAAATCATGCTAATAAAGAGGATTAGAGCAAAGAGGACAAGTGATTTGTTAGTTTTCTAGGGCTGGTAGCACAAAGTACTATGTTCTGGGATAGTAAAACAACAGATATTTATTCTTCACAATCTTTGCAGCTAGAAGTCCAAGATTAACAAGTCAGGAGGATTAAATTTTTCTGAAGGCCTCTTTCCTTGACTTGTAGATGGCTCTCTTCCAGTGTCTTACATGGTCTTCCATCTGCGCATGTCTGTGTTGTACTCTTCTTACAAGGACACTACTCATATCAAATTAGGGCCTACTCCCAAACCTCAGCTAACCTTACTTTCCACTTTAAAGGCCCTATCTCCTAGTATAGTCACATTCTGAATTACCACGGGTTAAGACTTCAACACATGAATTTGAGAGTACAGAATTCGACCAGCAGCAGGCAGGGTTCAATTACTTATAAATGTAGCTTTATGTATGCATGACTGCCACTGGCCCTCCCAGACAGAGCATCAGAAGTATTCGTTCTGCTCCAGAAGAGCTATCACCCATATAAGGCCATAGAGGATGATGGATATATTTTCAAAAATCAGGTAATAAGAGAAAATAAGAAAAAAAAAAGAAATAAGAAAATAAGAAAAAAAATAAGAAAATAAGAGAGAGAGAAAAAAAAAGCACTCTCCCAGTACAAAGCCCAGTAGCCTTACTATTGCATTGTATCATTAGGCCTGGTTTGTAAGAAAAGGTTCTCAGGAAATCATATGCATTCTATGCATCTCAATTATTTTTCTCATTGCTGAGACAAAATACTCAACACCCAAAGTTAAAGGAGGAAAGGCATATTTTGGCTCACAGTTTATAGAAGTTTTGGTCCCTAGTCAGCTGAATGCAAGGCAGGGTAGTAAAACAGAGGAGAAACAGTCCATGACAAAGTAGAGCAGGAAGAAAGCAACAAAGCAGCAAAATAGTAACACATCTTCTTTCTATCCATTTATACTCCATTCAAGCTACTCCCTTTTGAGTGGTGCCACCCACAGCCAGGGTAGGGCATACTTAATACCAACATCATGTACCCTGATCCAGCTACTTCCAAAGGCCCCACCTATGATCATATGAGGCTTTGAGGGAACATCTAGATATAAGCCATAACGTTCCACCCAAGGTCCCCAAAAAGGGGATACTTGCGTATCCCTTTATGCCAGTGGATTTAGTCCATCTCTAAGAGTTGCCAAATTCCTAACAGTTTTGGCATTGCTGAAAAGTTCAAATCTAAAATCTCCTGTGAGATTTAAGGCAAACTCTTAGGTGTGAGTTCCTGTACAAATAAAAATAAAGTGAAAGATTTCTCACATTCAATGATATAAGATAAACATTTATATTCCCAATAGAAAGATAGGAAAAATAGGACTAATGAGAGCCCAAAATCCAGCAGGGCAAATATTAAGTCTTGTAGTTCCATGTTCAGCACCTGGGGTAGTCTCTGGCAAAATGTGAACACCAAAGGGCTTGTGTGGCTCTACCTCTAGAGCACTGCCAATGGTTGTAGTTTCCATGGCTTCTTTCTGGGACCAGTTTTATACACTCCTTGCAGTTTTCCTTGGATGAGCTATGTTCCTTGATTCTCCAAACTTTTAGGGCTGACACTGACTTTGGCTTCACACTCACAACTTCATACACTGCCTTCTCAGGGGCTACCCAGGACTTTTTCTGAAATCTGAGTGGAAGCCTTCATGATCCCACAACTCTTGCATTCTGCATCAGCACCAAGTGAATGACACTAGAGTATGCTGCCAGCTGGAGCAATAGCCAGGCTTTCTACTTTCTTGGCAGTAGGGTTGGAATGCCCTGATTGCTGAGTACTACAAACCCAACTCAGAGCAACAAATTCTCTAGGCTGCTGCCATTCTGGAGCATGGTGCCCTGGGGTCATCTTTTCAAGGCAAAGTCTTTCACAGTTGCAGTTTTGAGGCTGCAAAGGATGGAGTCCTGCTGGTTCTTCTAATGCTATCAGGCCATAATTTCTATATTGTCCTCTTCCTCCTCAGCAGCCAAATTCTCCACTGCTCTATTTTAGTAATTCAAAACTTTACTAAAGCTTCCTTTCTGGCCAAACTCCAAACATTTTAAATCATTCTTCTGGGCTCTTTGCTCTTGATCCTCAAGATTCGTTAGATCTGGCTAAAAAAATCCCAGTATTAGTCATGCCACGCCTCAACATTAGACTGTCTTGAAATTTCTTCTGCAAATTTAGTCAGTTCTCTGCTTTTAATCTGAGTCTTAGGCATAGTCTCTGGACATGAGAGAAATGCAGAAAAATTTTCTGCCAAAGTATACACACATGGTCTGGAGTTCAACTGTCACCGCAGTCCTTTCTCCTAACAGAAACCTCCTGAGCCTGATTTTTACCTGCTGCAATTCTAACAGCATTCTTGTCTTCTAAGATCTGATTAGAATCTTCCATCAAGTATAGCTTAAAGCATTCCAAGGCTGCTTCTTCAGCCAGCACCTCCAAACCTTTACAAACTCTTGCCACAAGCTAGAACCAAAGGCTCCTAAACCACATGGTTAGGTGTAGTCACAACCGCAGTTCTCTGGTACCAAGATCTATCTTAGTCACTTTTCTCATTGCTAAGTCAAAATACCCAACACCCAAAGTTAAAGGAGGAAAGGTTTATCTTGGCTCACAATGACTAGAGGTTTCACTCGACAGTCTGTTGGATCCAAGGCAGGGTGGCATGGCAGAGGGGCACGGTAGAGAATAGTCCATAGCAAAGCAGGGCAGGGAGGAAGTAAAAAAGCAGTGAAGTGGCAGTGAAACTTCTTTCTATTTCTTTATATTTCATCCCAGCTATCTGCCTTTGGGTGGTGCCACACAATCCATAGTGGGGCCCCTTATTCCCTGCATTACAACCTTAATCCCAGCATTGAATTCTTAATCCCAGCATCACATACCCTAATCCAGCCAGTTCTGAGACTCCCCAGTTATGACCATATGAGGCTGTGGGAAGACATCTAAATAAAGGTCTTAATTATAATTATTTATATTAGTTAGTTGGACATTCTACTGAGTTAGAAAAATCATAAAATATAGACAATAATTTTATTTCATTCCATTAATTTCTTCCACTGAAATAATACTAATGAATATAATCTGGTATTTATTGAGTCATAATATGACAGATGACATTATAGCAAGTGGTTTATATACATTATCTCTGGAAACTCATAATAACCATATGAGTTAAATATTATGTTTATCCCAGTGTTGCAGAAAAGAGAACTGAGGTTTGATACCTTGAAAAAGAGACACAGTCAGTACATGTGGAGGCAGGTCTATGGAGTTCTGCCCCTACAGTCTCTGTGATGGAGATTATCTATAGAATATAGTAGAAAACTATTTTATCATAGAATGAAACAAACTGACATCATGATTTATGAGTTCACATGCACAATGAAAAGATAATGTCACTTTTTAAAATTCTACACTAGTAAATTTCTTGTTAGGAAAAGGTTTAGTATTTAAATAACATAGCAAATTCTGGTTGACCTATTCGTTCAATATACTACCACTTTCTAATAATTTCTAAATTTTATCTCTTCTTTCCCAAGGCTTAAATTGATACAACCCTCTCTGTAAAAACAGCTCTAAGCCAAAGACTCCAAGTGCATTAAGAGCTGAAATGTCTGCTAGAAGCCTCAGAATTTGTCTTCATGCCAAACTTGGAGAAACACAGCACCCTCTGCTGGTTAACATCCTGGGGCTACAGGGTAAACATCCTCCAAAGATTTGAAAAAAGATTTCTGGTAAACATGTGCTACAAAGATTTTGTACAAGCATGGCTGCACTAAATGAAATTTATTTGGATGCAGGGAAATTGCACTGGGTAGTAAATCAAATCTATTGACTGTAGTGAAGAGCACTCAAAATGGTAAATATGTAAGCAAATATAAGAGAAAATTGTCCTCATTTTAAATTTTCTTAAAAGATAATTGATTCTCTGTTTCTCCCTGTCCAACAGACAGCTACATGTTCCCACACATTGTCAACTTCATCCCTGAAGAATAACAGTAATTTTTGAGTGAATAAATTTGTCCACTTGGGCACGCTACGACACTTTTAACTCCAACTGAGATTGTCATCATCAGTGACTCCATTGCATAAACTTAATGATCTACATATTCTGATATGATTTCATACATGGTAACTTCAGTGGCATAGTTAAAACTGAGAATGACATTCCTATTACCAATGAAAAACCTATCTATTTCCTAGAAGCAAGAGGCTGCCAATATCAGATGGCATGATGCTGGTGCTAGAACAATGCTTATGTTGTGTCCATTTGATCCTGCAGTACTAATAAAATCATGTGAAGAAACTTTACAGAACAATGGAAAGCACTATATTCTGTGTGGTGCATGGCATTGAAATGGATATATACATCTTCAGGAAAGTCCATGGGTGGGAGCGATAATAAAATCCAACACACATGACTGAGTTGAAAAGAGTAACCTCATTCTTTAAAGCAAGATCATGCCCTCACCTGTTATGGTTCTTAGGCCATTACAAATTTAAAGCAATAAGAAAAGTAGTACTACTCTCTTGATATATTTGCATAAGTCCTTGTGTTGGTTATTTTTTTCTCATTGCTGAGACAAAATACTTGACACCCGAAATGAAGGAAAAAATAGTTTATTTAGCTTATAGTTTTTGGAGGTTTCAGTCCATACTCAGCAGGCTCCAAGTCAGGGTGGTGTGGCTAAAGGGCAACTATTCATGGTGTTCGGAAGTGAGAGACCTCTGGCCAGGACTCAGTAAAGCCCAAAATACATAAAATGAAAAATGTTCATTGTTTTAAAGCAGTAAGTGTGAGGTAGTTTATGTAGAACAAGCATGTAATACAACTCTCATTATTAAGTTTGTGGCCGTTGGATCTTATTTTTCAAAACAATAAACTTTTTTTCTTAATTCATTACATTTTCTAAATTTCCCTAGCATTAAAATGTCAATACTTTATAATACAGCTTCTAATTTTAATGAAAATCAAGATTCTCAAGTTCAACATATACACATACTGTACAATAGCAAAGTCAGTGTCTATCAGTGTAAAATTTCCCTCTTCAGGGTAGAACATTAAAACTCTACTTATAAATATTTATAATTTACTTTGCTGAAATAAGTGATGAAATATGTAATGGTAGGATAGTGTTTATGTTGCTACCATTAGAATAATAAAAACACATTTTCTCAATTTTAATAATTGTATGAGAGAAAATCTATTGTAGTATACTATTTATGTGATTTTTCAGTATTATTTTAATATTAATCATATGACAACCAAATGTCAGTCTCTGTACTAGAAGCTGTCCTCAATGCATCGATGAGTCCCTATTCCAAATGTTCTTGAACACACGACTATCTACTGTAATATCTTTACCCCTATATTAAACAATATTTCCTTCACCATAATAATGCATTTTATTCACTAATTTGTTACTATATATAAAACTATGGTTCATGAAATTTATGTAACTTCCATTAAATTTGTGTATGCTATTTAAGTGGAATTTTGATTTCTAGGTAGTCAATGATTTTTATGATTATTTCCCCAATTTTGTGTAAAAATCTGGTTAGTTTAACTGTCAAAGTCAAATTCTGTCTTCCAATCTATCATTTAATAGTTTATTTGAATAACTGAAGTGCCTTCAAAGCTGTCAAATAAACAATGTCATAAAATAAACTACTAGTGTCAATCTATAACATAATTTTATTCTAACAGTTTAATTAAGGAGGAGCCCAACCTTCTAAATCCAAACAGATTAAATATAATAAAGAACAGATCAATTACTAGATATATGTCAAGAATATGAATTTATATAGAATTTATATTTAAACATTGGGCAACAATATCAACCAGTCAAGGCCACCAAACATGACAAGATTAATTACACTTTTCAAATGCAAATCATCTATCACGGAAGGGGCAAAAAATTTAATTTTGTGTGATTTTAAGATACCTCTTGATCTAAACATTTCAAAGCCAAATTCAAGGCATATTCAATCTATTGTTATTATATGTGTTCCTCAGTAACAAACAGAATTAAAAATTAAAGGACCTATCTTTATAAAACATTCGATAAACAATGGTTAATATTTAAAATTCAATGGTATGTAAATGTAATTTTAGTATCAAAAATAATAATGGCTGTAAATCTATGTTTTAAAGTTAATGAAATGGGCTGGGGATATAGCTCAGCAGCTCAGCACCTGCCTGGCAAGTGCTAAGTCCTGAGTTCGATTTAATGAAATGTTCACGTTTAATATTTTAATCAGCATACAATTTTATCAAATATTTTTAAATGTTTTCAAATAGTTAATGAATAAATAATATTTTAGTATACACTACATGCCAATTTGTTAAAGATTGTACACACATTGTTTATATTTACAATAATAGAATTAAGTACTATTATATTTATCTTCATTTAATACATAGTATGAATAATGTTAAGAAATTAAATAATTAGCCACACAGTTAGCAATTGGCAGAGATAGTTTGCTGTGAGAATCTGAAGACTATATCAATTAACTATACTCTTAATTCCAAAAAAGAAATCAAAATATTTGATCAGTTCTCTAAAATTGTTTATACTTCAGCAACTGCAAGAAGCACATGCAGCTTCATTCTTTTAACTACCATTCATTCATTTATTCATTCAGCCAAGACATACTAAGCCAAACTGTGTTGACGATCATGTAAATTCCTGAAGTGTCGTGTTCATTGTTCTGCAAGACACCCCATGTTCATTCCACTTTCAAATTTCATTTTAATTCCATGTATTTTTCTTGAAATATCGTCACCCACACACTATCATTTCAAAGCTTAGTCACATGGCCTACTTTAAATGTTTATTCTGTTAGGGATTAAATCTTTCTTAAAACCAAACTAGATATAGTGGGACAGGCCTGTAATCCCAGTACTCAGGAGCCTGAGTCAGGAGAATCGTCAGGAGTTTGAGGTTAGCCTGGGCTACATAGTAAGTTCAAGGCTAGCCTGAACTGCATATCAATAGCCTGTCTCAGAGAGAAAGAAAGAGAAAGAAAGAAAGAAAGAAAGAAAGAAAGAAAGAAAGAAAGAAAGAGAAAGAAAGAGAAAGAAAGAAGAAAGGAAAGAAGAAAGGAAGGAAGGAAAGAAGGAAGGAAGGAAGGAAGGAAGGAAGGAAGGAAGGAAGGAAGGAAGGAAGGAAGACACTTTCTGTATCCAGTATTTGAAAATCAGCATAAACCAACTTTCCTTAATTTCATGAAAGTACACTGTAAGCCCGTGGTGACAGTTCTGTCTTAAATCCCAGCCCCGGCCCTCTTGATTAACAGCACAAAACATTCCAAATACGTATATATAGATCACAGGGTAGTGGCGTAGTGCTTTTCTTTTAATCTTTTCACTGGCATTAACTAAAAATTCAAGATTAATAAAAGACATTTTAAAAGCTTTAACATGGATAACAACACAGGAAAACAATATCAGGCTACAATCTAAGTTAAGACAGAGACACGTGGAGGTAAGCAGGGAGAGTTCTCAGTTGGTACTGAATGTGGTTGGTTTTGATGTTCTCACAGGCTGAAAGGGACAGAAGCAGAAGTCTGGTCTTACTCAAGATGTTAAAGTTCCACAAGCTACTCCAGTACCAGGTGAGGTGACAGAAGAATGGCTCAAGATTAAGAGAAATAAAAGTAAACATCCACATCCCAAGAGAGCAGCAAGAAAGATTTGCTCAGTGGTAAGCAGAGGAGGGGACATATGAAAAGAAACTTCGGCGGTTATAAATCGAAAGCCACAAGCAAACCTTTTAAGCCCTTGTGGCCCAAATTGACATCATGTGGACGATCACTAGAACAAAGCAATACAAAACAAAATAAAACAAGGAAATCTTAAATTCAGTGATAAGTTTTAAGCATCCCAGCACAGGCGTGGTCTGATACACCTGGAAGAAAACGATACACATCTCAAGAGAACAAGTCTTCATACTGAGTCTCAAAGTTCACATTAACTGAATGGCAAGAGCTATAAACAACACACAAACTAAGGAAAAACATGCACCTAGACTCACATTATAAGTACAAGCCTACACAAACAAGAGGCAGACATAAATCCACAAATACGCTAACATAACCTAGTCATAAATGGATATTTTCAATGTTTACCCAAAAATTAGTTTCAAAGTATCTGCAGCATAAATAAAACTGTAAGTTTTGTTTAAAACAAACAGATAAAATCTGATTAAAAGAAATACAATCTTTTGATGGAAAACAGAATAACCATCAAATTTAAATCTCAGGATATATATTTAACTACAAGGGCCTAGCAAGTAGGTTGATGGGAAACATAGGAAACAAAATAGTAGAGGTTAAAGAATGAGGCTTCAAAGCACGGGAAAACTCTTGCTACAGTGGCTTTGGCCATTTCTGTCTGGCATAATGCTATAGCTATTTATTTTTTGCAAACAAAGCAAAACAAAGAAATAGGAATGTGCGTAATGTTCGTTTCCTTGTGTAAAGAAAGTATCTATTTCTCAAGAAAATTGGTGACAAGCAGCTTGCATAAAATGTCATAATTTTCTACATGATGACATAAAACCCTACCTAAATACAGTTTTTAAGGAAGTATTAGAATCAGCTTTATCAGATTCAAAGATCAGTAGCTGGAGATCCCAGTAAGAAGGCAGCCTAAGAGTTTCCAGCACATATTTTACCCACAGAAACACCAGTTTGCGGGTGAGCATATGTTTGGGGGAGTCTTGGAGTCCAACAGAGAAGTTCCTGAGCCACAGTAAAGCAATAAATCAATCAATCAATAAATAAATAATCTGAATAAATACACTGAAAATGCTAAGGGAATTTTCATTTTACCTACATAAATTCTCCCCCGAAGCAGCACAATACTAGACAGGCCTGTTTACCCTATAATTTTCCAGACAGGAGAAATTGAAAATACAGTGCCAATCTTCTCTGTGGCTTCCTCCCTGCCCTTTAAGGACAATAGTGATAACAGTACCGTAAGTTATGTGGGGGCAGCTAGAAATAGAGAGAAGCTGTGGTAAGTCATAGCAATGAGCATGCGTATTCCAGTGGCCAGCTACTGACCCACTAACTGACTTGAGAACCCCACTAAGAGACGTGTTTATGAACCTTCATGACAATGAGCCTGTAGAGCTCTCAGCCAGCCAATGCCTGCCTCTAGCTCCCAGAGGCTAACGCAATGTCCCATATCCCCAAGCATGATGGATCTCATGCTCTAATACATGATATGCAAGTCCCTGCAGACAGCACATTGGTCACAGAAAAAAGTGCAGATCTTAGTAGCCAGCTAGACTGATGCATTAAAAAAAAGGTGCACGACTCTGACCATTTCATTACACGAGCATAGAGAAAATAAACTGAAAACCTTTACCAGCAGGCCTGGTTTTGCATTAGGAGACAAGGTGTACAATACAAAGACTTACTCCTTAAAAGGAAACAAGAGTGCAACAGTGCATTCATGCAAAAGGTTTCAGAAGCATCAACAATTTCTAGTCAGACTACTGATGAAGATCTTTCTCTCCTTTACTGAAGTGAATGGCTGGAAGAAATAACTCCTTGATATGCAAAGACAGCAATGCAAGACTTCAAGCAACACAAAGAAGTAAAGGAATATCGGGCCATAAAAGAAACAAAATAAGCTCCAAAGGCTGATTCCAAAAGAATAGATATATGAAAATTACATGACAGGGAATTCAAAATAATCATCCAAAAGAAGCTCAGTAACCTACAAGAGAATATATACATACTATAAATGTAATGAGAAACATATACAAGCAAAATTAAAAATTTAACAAAGATATTAGCTATACAAAGAAACAAGTAGAAATTGTAGAGTTGAACACTATCTGAAATGAAAACTTCAATCTAGCACTTTGACAGATGACTTGATCAAACAAAAGAATAAACCAACCAAAAAACACATCATTTGAAATTACCCAGTATGCAGGTAACAACTAGTTTTTTTGGTATTTTTTAATCTAGTCTGCCTATGTGTCTAATACTTGGGGAATTGAGGCAATTTCTATTGAAAGTTATTACTGAAAGGTATCGGGTTATTCCTGTGATTGCATTATTTTTCTGTCATTGATTCCTTTATTATTTCCATTTTGTTTTAACTGCTCATCTTCCTCATACATTCATTCCATCAAACATTTTAGCATTGTTGGCTTCACTGTCTCTGTCTATAATATACTTGAAAATTTTGTGGGATGATGGTTTGGTGGTCACGAATTTCTTTAAGTTTCTTTATCATGGAACATCCTTATTTCTCCATCAATTTGAAAGATCATTTTGTAGGATATATTCATCCAGTTTGAAAGTTTTTTTTTCTTTTAGGGCTTGAGATGCTTCACTCTAAGTGCTCTTGGACAATTAAGCTCATGTTGAAAAGTTTGCTGTTATCCTAGTGAGTTACCTTTACATGTGGTTTTTTGCTTTCCTCTGATGATTTGCAAGATTCTGTGTTTGTGTTGTATTCTAGGATTTTGATTCTGTTGTATCTTTTCTCTCACAATGAAATATTTAGAGTTCTATATGCCTTGCCTACCTTTATGTTGAGTATTTTCTTCATACTTGGTGAGTTTTCTCTTATTATTTCTGTAAACAGATTTTTTATTCCATGCATGCTGCCCTTTGATTTTTTTCTCTAACTTCAGTTGGTCTTAGGCTAGTCTTCTTAGTGTCAGCTAGTTGCTGTTGGGTCAATTTTCCTGACTCTTTTGTTGTTTTTAAGGTAGCTTTGAGAATATGGTCTTGTGCATCCTGTCATTGGAGTCTGACACTCTCTTCTTGTATTAGTCACTGCTCTTGGTATATTCAATAAAATTCTTTTTTTTTCTCTTTTACTTTGAGTTATACTACAAAGCTACAATAGAATTCTTTGTCTATGGAATTTTTCTTCGGCACCTTTCCATGAACTGTTTCTTTGGTAAATTTATTATTGAGGTTTTGAATGGCTACATTAGCTATTCTGACATTTTCCATCACTGTTCTTTAATCATATCTGTCTATTTGTTTGTTAATTCCATTATCTGGTCATACTATCCTTGAGTTTGCCCTGTTTGTTTCCTTTTTGATCATTTCATACCATTCAGTTACCTGGTGTTTGATTTCTTCTACAATGGTACTATTTGCATCTTACTCTGGGGAATTAGGGGCTTGGAGGGGCATTTTATTGAATTTTTTTTTCATTATCCTGTGTGTGCATGTGTGTGGGTGTGTGGGTGTGGTACCGAGGGTTGAAAAGACTTTGTTCTTGGCATGAAGCTCCCTTTAGGTAGGTTCTGTTTTCTAGTGGTGTGATCTTGACTTTACTGCATTTGTCAAGAGGGTAGTGTCTAATACTTTAACCTATTCAATTTAATTTAACTGAATCTAGTCACTTTAATTGGTTGGATCCAGTCACTTTGATTGAGACAAACACAAGAGTCTGGGAACAGTCAGATGAATTGCCTTGCATCTCCTGTCTCAAATCAATCTAATGATCAGCCATCACTGACTGAAAATCCATCAGTTATTCTTCTCATGTGATCGTATGTCCAGTAACTGGCACAGTGTTCTATAGTTGCAGATACCTTTTCCTTATAAAAGTGACAAAATCAGACATGTAGAGCTCAGCCTGAGATAGACTCTCGAACTCAGATGTTAGCAAGCAACATTTCAGCAAGGGATGAGTAAGACAGGCAACAGAAGCAATAATATACATACAGGACTATATCAACCTGAAAAACTTATGCACAGCAAAGGAAACAATGATCAAAATAGAAAGGCAGCCTGCAGGATGAAAATAAGTGTTTGTTAACTGTATGTTTTATAAAGTGTTAATATTCAAAATATTGTAGGGGCTCATACATTTCAACAGAAAAAAATAATAATATAATTTTTAAGCACAGAAAGGACTTGAATAGACATTTATCTAGAGAAGACATAGTTGGTCAACAGACACATTAAAAAGTGCTTATTATCACTAATCATTAAGGTAATACAAGTTAAAAACAAAATGAGACACTGCCTCATATATGTCAGGATGACAACAATTTAAAAAACAAAATATAATAAATATTGTCAAGGATGTGAAAAGGGAAATCCCTATTAACCTTTGGTGGAAATATAAATTGGCGCAGTTATTATAGAAAACAGCACAGAGTTTCTTCCAAAATTAAAATATAATAAACATGTGATTCAGTAATACCACTTCTGGGTATATATTGAATGGAATCAAAAACCAATATATGCACTCCTATGTTTATTGCAACATTATTCAAAACTTATCCAGATATGAAAACAATCTAAAAGATAAAGAAAGTAAATAAACAGACAAAGAAAATGTAGTATCTGCAGCCAATGGAGTATTACTAAGCCTGTAGAAAGAAGGAAATTCTATCATTGACAGTAACAGATGAATTTGAAGAACATTATGCAAGGTGAAATAAACCAGAGACAGGTAGACAAATGATTCCACTAACATGTAAAATATAAAACAATCAAATTTATAGAAGCAGAGAGTCAAATGGTAGTTGTCAGGATTTGAGGGAGAGACAATGAGGACAGAGTTAGTGAATACTCAGTACGAAGTTTCAGTTATGCAAGGTAAGTAAGTCCAGACATCTGAAATACAGTATTGCACCTATAGGTAACAATTCTGTATTATACTTAAAATTTGTTAAGAGAATAGATGTTGCAGTAAGGGCTTTTAACCATGCAAAGCATGGTAATTTGTGTGGCAATAGTTTCCTATAATAAATTATCACAAACCAAGTGGGATGAAAATCACACAACTGGTCACGGGACCCTCCACAAGGCAAACAGTAACATAAAACAAACTGTCCATCATAATATAAATGACATTCTTCACAGAACTAGAAAATACGGTCTTAAAATTCATATGTAAATACCAAACAACCCAAATAGTGAAAGCAATCTTAATCAAAAGGAACAAAGCTGGAAACAGCAGACTACCTGACTATACAACATACTACAAAGCTGTGATGATCAAAATAACATGGCACAGGCATTAAAACAGACTCCTCCCCCCGTCCAAGAGAATGTGAATCTACAGTGAGCTGAGTTTCAACAAAGATGCTAGCAAGATGCATGCATTGGAGAAATAAAGTATCTTCTGAAAATTAGGTATCCATATCCAGAGAAATAATATTAGTTTCATATATATCATCAGTTACAAACTTCAGTGCATCACGGATTAAAGATTTAAGGATAAAATTGAAACTATGAGTCTACTAAGATAAACACAGGCAAAATGATTCAGGACAGTATAATGCAAAGGGTTTTTTTGAATAAAAGTCCAACAGCATACGAAATGAAATCCAAAGTAAACAAATTTGAGTCAAGCTAAAACACTTCTACACAAAAGGGAAACACTTGACAGAACGAAGAGACAACTTACAAAATGGAAGAAAATGTTTGTATACTCTACATCTGGGAAGGAACTGATATCTGGGATGTATCAGAAGCTCCAAAATCTCAAAAAAAATCAGTTGGGTTTCTAAATGTGCAATAGAACTAAATAGACTTGACTCTCAAGAATGCATACCAGTGACCAATAGGTACATGAAAAAGCATTCGGCATCGCTAATCATCAGAGAAATGCAAATCAAGATCAAAATGAGGTATCACCTCACTCCAGCAAGAATGACTATTATAAAAACAACAAAAGAGCTGGCAAGGATGCATGAAGAGCAAAGGGAATGATTTTACATTATCTATGGGAACGTAAATTAGTACAGCCATTGTGAAAAACAGTGTGGGGGCCTTCTGAAAAAAATTAAAATTAGAACTACTATATGATCCAACAATCCTACTCCTGGTCAAGTATCCAGGGGAAATGAAATCAGAATGTCAAAAAGACTTTTGCATTCTCATGCTTATGTAGTACTGCTCACAATAGCCAAGAAATGGAAACAACCTAGGCGTACAAGAAGCAATAAATGGACACAAAAACTATGGCAAATACATCCAATGGAATACTATTCAGCCTAAAAGGTTAGATTCAATAATTATAACCACATGAATGAAACTAAAAATCATTATGTTAAGTGAAATAAGCCAAACACAGAAAGACAAGTACTGCATGATTGCACTCATATTTGAAATATAAAAGGTGGTTTCACAGCAGTTGGAGGTAGAATGGTGGCTGAAAGAAGACAGAAGAGTAGACAGAAGGGAAGGATGGGAAAATGTCAATCAGTGGGTAAAACATTACAGTTAGATGGGAGTAAAGAACCCTGGTGGAAGACTGTCCAGTAAGGTGACTATAGAACACAGTTATGTTAGAAGACAGGATATTGATTGAATGTTTTCATTATAAAGAAGTGACAAAAGATTGATGACATAGATACATTTAACCTGATAAAAATATTACAATATATCTATATATAGTGAAACATCCCATTATTGTGTACATTTTTTATGTTTAATGTACCAGTTTAATGTAGGAAAAATTTTTAATTAAATAAAAGGAAATAAAAAATAAAGAAACTTTGCATGACTACAAAGAATTAATATAAAAATGTCTTCCCTGATCATAATAAAATTAAATTAGACATCAACAATATTACCTGTAAATCCCCACAAATACTTGGAGATTAAACAATGTACTTCTGAGCATCACGTGAATCAAAGATTAAGTTGAAATAGAAGTTAGAATACATTTTAAATTAAATGACAATGAAAACAATGCAACGAAAGTGTAAGAAGATGCAGAAACAAAGTTTAGAAATACATAGTATAATATGCTTGCATAAGAAAAAAGTAAGTCTTTAATCTATTATCTAGAAACAATGATTCTAACACCTGTTCCCTCTTCCCTTCTATCAGAATGAATTATCTTTAAGGAAGATACACGTGTCCAAAAGACAGATTTTCCAAACACATGCATGTGCATTTTGAAGCCTGTTATTATAATCAATTAAGATGCATTCCTAGAACATCTGGTCACCAGCCAGGCATCTAATTTTGAAAATACCAGGTTAAGCATTAAACATAACTATTTTTGATAACATTTTGGTTCCTTCCTTTGAAAGCAAAAAACATGCACTTTAAAATTACAGTTTCGCAATTTAAAGAAAAGTTTACTTTATTTACTTTTTTTGCAGATGAAGATAAAAACTGACAAAAACATGCAGTATGAAAGTATAATTAAAGTATGTATCAAAAAATCTTGACAGTATGGTGTCTAGAATTTTAAATGTGTGTAGAATAAATAATGTATTTAAAGTGACAAATCATTGTGGGTTGCCCAAGATTAAAGGGATTCCACAAACATGAGACCTGAAACTTTAAAACATGGAAATTCCTGGACAAAAGAGGACAAACTGGTAAGGCTAGGCATATATCTCTAATGAACTACAAACATTTGATTTAATTGAACAGTTTTTAAATAAATTATTGTTATCAAACCTCTAAAAACAAGTCAGTGTTTGTATTAAAACACATTCCCCTTGATTTTTTATTTTCATGAAATTTATATTTGTATTATAAATCCATATGTTATATCCTTTTATCCTCAATCATAGTTATTCATCCTTCCCAGAAAATCTCCGTGCATGTTTTCAGATTTTCTGTCTTCTTTTTTTTTTATGTGTTACAAGCATTTTCTCTTTGCCTTCACATTACTATTCAACATTCTTGGTGGTAACAGAATCTCCAGTTCTATTTGCCTACATTTTCTGAAACATATAGCAAATTCCACAGGCTAAGATTGCCATAGGCTGGTCTTTTATTCACCTTTTTAGGTGGTGTAATATGTGCAACAGTTCTGAATGGACGCACAAGCACTCATGTGCCAGTGTGTGAGAGTATATGGGGGTGATCTTTGAAGAAGATAACAGCCACTAGGGGGCAGGTGCCACAGGCTTCCGGGTCTTAACGACTTTAGCTTAATGTCTGAAATGACAAGAGACAGAGATAGATAGGTAGATAGGCAGATAGATTCATCACCTCCGAAACTCAGCCAGAACCCCTTCCACTGGAATCTCAATTTGAACTAATTATTTAATTTATTCCTACTGAAAAATTCTTCAAACTTTTGTCATTCTCATTTTCCCTTCTCCAATACATTGCTGATACATGTACACATGCATGCATGCAAACACACACACACACACACGTATTCATGTGCAAAAATGTGCAGAGGCATCATGAAGGTGTATCTCTGCGAAGAAAAACAATAATGAAAAAATAGACAATCCAAACAATGAAGAGTTCATCTTAGAAGAATGCAATCATCTGAATGCTCACCCCCAGTCTAATAATTATCTGAAGAAATACTATATTAAATCTATATTTTTTGTATTCTCTCTCCACTAAGAAACATTATTGTCAGGGATGTTCTATAGATGTTAACATACTATGCCTAATGTACTATACTTATGTGAAATATTTATTTCTTTTTCTATAATGTTTCAATTCCTTGCTAATCCATTAACTGATATTTTCTGCCACAGTTACTGCGTCAGGCGCAAGGGAGCATGGTTTTGTGTGAGATGATGGAATTTCTCCAGTGTCACTAAATGAACTACCTTAGGAAGCCCAAACCCAGATAATGGTGCCAGGAAAATATCCAATGAATTTGTTCTCAATTGGAGTTCATTCCATCATTGTTTTCGTTAAGTGCTTAGTAAAGATTAGACATCAGATAATGCCATCTGAGTTTTTCAGAGAATTTTCCTTCTATATCACAAAAAATTGTGGAGAATCCACACAATACGCCTTGAATTAACATCAAGATACTCTCCTCACTGAAAAATGAATTTGACTGATATCAGTCAGTCATTCTTTATTACTGTGTTCTTAAATATAGTAAGAATATTCTTCTTTGAGACAATAATTTCCAAATATTTTTGCTTTATTCAGCTCAAAATCAGCGTTCTTCTTCATTTCTCAGGTTTCATCATCCCTGAAAACAAAAATAAAAAAACGAGACAGTCTGAAGCATTCTAAGGGAGATAGCTAGAATCCCTGACATCTGTTACTTGACATTTAATAGGAAATCCTTGTGATTGCTGATAATCTAAAAGGCTGAGGATTCAAAAGAATCTCAAAAGAGATGGCAAGTGTACAACAGACATAATGCTACATCTGAAGGTCAAGACAAGGCATTAGATGGCAAATATCCTGTTTTCAAATACAAGTGATTTCATCTATGTTTTAGTAACTATCAACAATAGTTTTGGTGGGTGAATGGTGGTTACAGTTTGAAATTCTTAGTAAAATCTCATTAATCTAAATTCACTAATAGGAATTCACAATAATCCCAACAGAGACTAAGTTGAATTTACCTTTGTGTTGTAAAAAAAATGGAAAATAAGAATTGAAATGAAGTTGAAACATAAAATATTAACTTATTTGCAATGAGCATAAACTGAGTGCTTCAAAATAGTATTGACAAATGTATAGAATCTGAGAATAGAATAATGTTAGACAAAGTATAGAATAGAATAGATTGGGAGAAGAGGAACAGACATTATTTAATGGGTATGTACCTTCAGTATGAAAAATCCTGAAGATGGATAGTGATAATATTTGCACAAAAGTGTGAATATACTTAATGTTACTGAACTATTCCCTTAAGTGGTTAAAAATAGTATTTAATGTAGTATGACTGAATGTCAATCTTAATTCAGCTATGATGTTTTTTGAAGTAGAACATATACATTCTTTAAAAAATCCTCTAATTCTGCATCATCTACAATTCAATTCTATCCACCACAAACCTTTATTTAGAGGTAATGTGAAAATGGCAGGATACACCAATAGTCCACAAGTTGATTGACTAGTAAGAATTCTAGGATTGAATCTTTGTATCACTGTTTTCCAGCTGTCAAAGTTGAACAAGTCTCCTGATTTCCCCAATTTCTCACTTTTTCCTTGGGTAAAGCGATGCTGATAATAGTAATTATCTCACAGACTTTCCATGAAATTTAAATGAGCTAGTATACAGACAGGATTTTATATAGTTCTTAGCACATAGAAAATATTTCAATAAAGGTCAGCCAAAATGTTTTGTAATTATTTAGCAAACAAGCTAAGTTTTCTTACTACACAAGCTATTCATACGCTGATAGAGACAATTTTCTAAAAATAACATACAAGAAAACAAGTTGATAACTACCAAAAATGTTCCAAAGAACTCACCAAATCTTTTAAAGAAAACCATTCTAATTGCGTATATTTAAATTTTTGTAGATACATACCTTGCCTTTGTACAAAATTCTTCAACACAGGAATCATATTTATATCTGTACATCTTTAAAGCAGTACACTATATACAATAGCAGTCTTTGCCTCAATTCATTTGTAGATTATTAATGGGGAGCAACTTTAATTGTCATTTATCTATTTTTAAATTTTAATGAGATATGAATAATGTACAATTTTGCTATATATTTACAAAAATGGAATATTAAACTTGCCATGTATCTACCCCATCTCATTTTGGAGAAATATATCAAATAGAATTTATTACAGGACATGTTTACATAACATTGTGAATGGGCATGAATAATGAATAGTAGCAGCAGTCATTTCTTAGTAAAACCGAAACTTATCGCAAAAGAGAAAATACTACATTAGAGTCAGCACAGATGGTTTTCAATTTAGGATGGTCTGACTTACGATTTTTCAATTTTATTTATTTATTTATTTATCTATTTATCTTTAGTATCGGGAATCAAACTCAGGACTTTGCACTTGTCAGGGAGGCACTGTGTCACTGAGCATGTGAAAGCAACAGCATTTGGTAGAAATCATACCTCAAATATTAAATGTTGGTCCTTTCCCAGGCTAGTGACACTTACCACCGTACTCTCATAAGATACTGGGCAGCAACTGTGAGTCACAGCTCCCAGTCAGCCATATCGTTATTAAACACTGCACTGTGTGAACAATGTTTTTGTATACAAGTATTCAATAAATTGCATGGACTTTCCAACATTTATTATAAAACGGGCTTTATGTGAAATGTGTTTTTCAACCAGAGGTTAAGTGTTCTGAGCACATTTAAAAAGTATGATAAAATAAGCTTCGAATATTAAATAAGTCAGATGTATTAAATGTATTTTTTATTTGGGATATTTTCAATTTACAATGAGTTTATCTGGATGTGACTGCAACACAAGTGAAGGAGCTACTTATTTCCCTTTGTACAAATCATACTGATGGGAATAGCCTTCCTCTGAATTAACACTAATTGTTTACTGTCTATACCAAAATTTTCTGTAACTGTTGACAAACCAATCACAAGGGTACACAGCAGGGAATGAGACTATTTCTTCTACTAATCTTTTAAGCAATTTCTCTTACATATCTTGGCAGAAAGCCTGTAACAGTTTGAACAGAATTGTGCACAATATGTGCAGCACAGCCAAAACTCATTAAGTGCCTTTGTCTCATGTATCTTGTGAAACATAATATTGCACCCCTGATGAGCAATGTCTCCAAATGTTATGTTAACATTGAGATCACCAGAAACCATTAATTTACTAGTCAAATTACATCTCTCAGCGGCATTCAGACAATGTTCTCAGGAACAATCTGCCTATCTCCAAGTCTAAATAAAATAAATAAATAAAGTACCTGGGTAGTTTCCAGGTACTTTAGGCATAGGTTAAGAATGTGTTCTAGAATATACTTAATGACTAATTTATTGCAGGATGAGATGTTAATTGAAATCTGACACATTTGTATATTTTTTCCAGGTTTCACAAGGTTTCATAGCAATGTGTGGCTTCATTCAAAACTCACTTTATTTCAGAGAATTAAACGAGCTTTCATTTTCTAGCTCTTCCTTCTACCTCTTTATTTTTATTGCTAGATCCATGTTTTATTTTGCCTCCAGTACTAGCATGCCACATCTATATTTTCCCACTTCCAGGCCATTCTTACACTGTCTTTCTATCTCAAAGCCTACTCACAACCCTTTCTCCCTCTTTCTAACTGTTCTTGAAAATATACCCCATGAATGAATTATCACTAACTGGCTGGAAGACAGAGTGACCTTCTTCTAACCCCTTTGTTAAACATTTTCAAATAGTCCTTCATACCACAGAATGCAGTCATCTCTATAATTTTTGGCATACAAATTATTCAAATTTACATTCTAAAATTACACATGCTCTTCTGTCCCAGATTATAAACTAAATAAAGCTCTTTGCCTGACTTGGCATAGAATCCAGATCATCGCCATATATTCAAAGTCATTTAATAAGTAGCAGTTATGATCAACAAAACTTAATGAACTAAATGGTCACCTGGGTTAAATGAAACACTAGAGTCACATTCCTCAGCTTCTTAAATTGAATTATCTAATGTCTTTGTTACCTATCTTTATCTGGGACACATCCTTGACTGATAAGTGAGCAGTTCTTTTCCTTCACCTGCAAAATCAAATAAACTACATGACAACCAAGCAATAAGGCAAAAATTGATCTTTAAGGTTGATCAAAAAAATCCCCAAATCAACAAAAAGTAGATCAATTTACTCATTGACTGTGGACCAGGCCAACACACATAGGTCAAAATTCAACTGCATTTGATCTAACAATCAAGAGGTCATTTTTCTCTTTGCCATTTGCTAAATTCTAAAGCTAGCCAGGTTCTCTTAACTCAATTTTTAAAAATATTTTAAGGCAATGGCAGTGGTAACATAGTATTTATTGATTTGGAAAATAATTTCAATTTAGAAAATAGAGATAACATGGCAAATTTTTATTGGTTTTGTTTTTGATAGACAGTAGACTGAGATACAAAATTAAATTTTGCAAGCATAAAGTTTTCTTACTTTGAAAAACACCAGAGGAAAAAATATTGCTTCCTGATTTTCCAATAAACAGTATTAAAAGAGAAGGCAAATAAAGTGATTTATAAAGCAGCTGAACTCATAATTCAATAGAACTCCTAAGAATGGTAGTTCATGTCCTACAACAGTACAGTTACTTTCCTCAAAATGGCAGTAAGACTAGCCTTATTCAGATTTTGTGCTTCATGATTCAGAAAGCATCAGACCAGAAACAAACAACTTCTCAAAAGTTAGGTGTCACGGCAATTTTGTAGCAACTGCAAGATTTTCATATTAAAAAGTGATTTAAGTCTCATAAAGATAAAAAATAGATTTACATGAAAATTTGCCCCCCAAAATACCAGTTAGACAAAACAGTTAAATGAAAATCTGAAGAAAAAGGATGATGTTTTCAAGCCTGTTATAAAACACGACTGACCACTGATGATAAAAGATGACTGAGGGTTGGTATTGAAAATGAATTTCCTGGGTCCGAATTCTTGGCACTAAGTGCTTAATTAGGGAAAGGTTTCTAACATCTCCTTCCCCTTTTATTTCAACTGACAAATACAGATAGTAATAATTCCCACTGCTAAAGCTTCTTCATTCATATACACACAGGTCTTAGACCAATGATAGTCACAAAGAAGTGCTCCATGTTTACCATTATCATCATTAATAAACTTTCAAATCATTAGTACATTTTCTAAAGCACTGGCAGATTAGATTCACTTTGTTTCTGTTTGTTTCCCCAAGTCACTGATGCAATGGGTCCTATTCCAGTGAAGCATTCTTTATAGAGAACAAATTGAAAGTCTGCAATATGATGAGTTCCCCAGAGTGAGTAACAGCCACCAACTGAAAATTAAAGTTAAAATTTGAATTTCAAAATATTGAAAAAAAACACTACTATGATAATTTTGAAACTTAATTGCAAAAGATTGGGATAGCAAATCTAATATGGCAATCATTGTTTTAAATAAGTGCCAATTAAAGGTCACAAGAAGCTATAAAAGACTATGAAAACTCTACTATATGTCACTGATTTGGGTAAATAGGATAGGACTATTTGAACACAAAGCATGCAGTGAGGAAATATTGCAAATATACTTCTTTAGTTGTACCCATTTTCCTGCTGACTGATGAATGAGGGAGCGCCAGTCTCCACTATTAGCCTGCAAGACTGGTACTCGCTTTAAAAGTGATTGCCTATAAAGGAAAGGGGAGCCCTCAGAAGTTATCCACTCTACTAATCAGCTCACTTACTACTGACACATGGATTTATAACCTGCCCAACATGGAATCAGAAACCTGTATCAGTCTGTTTAAAATACTCCAGGCACAGGATATCAAAAGGCTAGCTAGGAATGTTCTGGCAACAAATGTATTTTGAGCAAAAATCTATTTCAGAACCAATACTTCTGTCCTAATGTTGCAAGCACTTTTCCCGGATACTCCTACCATGTAAGTACTCCCAATAGGATGGACTAGTGAAAGATATTTCAAAACAGTGGTATCATTTTACAGAACACTTTACTGTTATTTCCTAAAGGAAAAGCTTTTATGTAGATAAGGTAAAGTAACTATTATCACAGTTGGCTACTGTGTATGTATACTTCACACTGTTAGAGAATATAGGGATGATAAATAGAACATGCTATCATCATGGTTAATTTTCAGTTGATTTCTGGGAGATTTATTGCCATTGGGGAACATTAATTGGCAAAAACTACAATCCTTTCCTGCACACTTCTGTTGTAGCTTTCTAGAAACACCAAATGCTACAGGCCTCCCAGGGACGAAAACAGTCTTGCATACATGGATGAACGTTTCATTTGGTGTCTTTTCACTTAGTCCTCACCAGAAACTTTTCTGCACTGATTCATTCTGAAGCTATTTTATTCTGAAAAGATTTACTTTACCAGAATTTATGTTGAAAAAAAATCACAACAGTAAGGTTATCTAGTCCCATAACACATATTAATAGCATTTTCTTCAAGAGATAGACCAATTTGTTTTCCTTTGGGAACATTCTTCCTGTGAAAAACTATTTTAGACATGCAAAGATATCACTTTCCAAATGAATAATGGCGAGATTCCTGTGAAGACACTATATTGCCTATATGAAGAGCATTATTTCAGCTTCTGCAGAAAGTTTAGAATCCTAGGTTAAAGAGAAATTCAACAGAAGACCTTTTGGTTAGGATCACTAACCAGGATCACTAAATGGAAAATTGATGCAATTATCTCCTGCAGATGGCCTTTGAAAGAAACTACTGTCAATTCTCTGAGTAATTTATATAAAATAATATTTGAAATTTTACTAGGAAATCTCACCTTTATAGCTGTTTAATTATATAGACTTGACCTTAGAAAAGAACAATAAATGTGAACTTTAGGTAAATGAAAACAAATTACATAATATAGAACATCTAGTGTTTCCAGTTCTAGTGATTTCTTTGGTAATAAGTTTTACTTCACTACTCTGTTGATAAGAAAAATAATTATTACTGATCAATAGAATAACTTTAAAATCATATATCTGACAATATAAGGTAAATTTTATGCTACACAAGTTCAAATTTTACTGCCTTCTTAATAATTTGTAAATCATGTTGACATTTTAAGAAAAATGTCCGTATTATCTATGCTCAAATTTTACTGCTTTATTATTTCTATTAGGTATTTTTGAAATGGAAATCTTTTGACCTTAAAATAACCAAGTAATAAAATAAAGTAGTAAAAGAAATTGAAAAGCCATGCATCTGACTCTTTATTTCAAACCATTAAGAAGAAAGTCAGGGGGAAAATATTGATGACTTCCATTCACAACCAATAGAGAAAGGAAACAAATCCCTTCTTATCCAAAAATGCATGACTGCATCCAATAGGAATAAAAATGAGTAAGCTATAGTTTGTCAATACAATGAGCAATTATTGTTGTACTAATATTTTAAATAGCTTTGCCCAGATAATAATTATTTTTGTCTGTTTTTGCAAAAAATTATTTGGTTATTCACTGAGGTTATTTCCAAAAAAACTACTTCCTATTTTAAGAATACTACATTACAAACACTGCATCATAAAGCAAAATATAAAATAATAAAGATCTTCACTTCTGAAATTTCAATATTTTAATATTAACAGTGATCTGCTATTTCTGATATCAGTGGCAACACAAATGTTGAACAACATTGTTTGAAAAATATCCAACAGAGAAGCTGAAGAAATATGTCGCACATATTGTAGAAAGAAAGCTACAATACAAAGTATAGGAAACCTTTATCTACAAAATTCCTCATCATTTTAACAGAAGTCTTTGTTATTGGCACTCACTCAATATTTCAGCAATTAACATACTTTTTGTTAACCATTATTATACTTGCTAAGTCAAAGACCATGCTCATTCTTACGACAGGGTTTTGTTAATGAATCCAAACTGTAAAATCTTAATTCTTAATATTACTTATTACATATAAAACAAAATGAAATAGAATATCAGTCCCAACAACTACTTACAATCTATTTTTGGTCTGTGCTCTTATGCTGTCAATATAGTTACTTCTACTAGACCAATCTGTACTCAGACTTATTTAGATACATCAAACTTCTCAGAGTTTAAACAGTAGGTGAAATTATAGAACTGACCCACTAACTCAAGCTTCCTACTAATGAACATAGCTTTAAGTACATCCCAGAGGAAAACATGTCAGAGGAGAATTCTTTAGTTTTTTCCACCTCTAAATCCATCTCACTGGAAAGCAAGTCACAAAAGAAAGGTCATATTCCTGGAATACTGCTTATTCTTTGTCCTGGACCATTGGAAATCACTAATAGCTCATCAGTAGAGCTTTAGATTTCCCAAATATTAGTTTGAATTGTTACATTAATTATGTGTTATTCCTTTAGAACATATTTAAATAGGAGAAAATATGAATTCTTCATCCATTGAGTAGACAAACTCCTAAATTCAATATATTTTTATTTTTATTTTATTTCAAAGAGAATAAAACCAAATGAAATAAAACAGAATAAAGTCAATCAAAACAAAACAATGAACATGGTACAGAACTTCAAAACAAGATAAAAGGAAATCAATAATGGCTACCACAATGCCTCTTGTTATTGTCAAAATAACTGCCCTTACTATCAGGCATAATAAAATCAAATGAAACAGAACAGAATAAAACCAATCAAAACAAAACAATGAAAGCAATACAGGACTTCAAAACAAGATAATAAAGAAAGCAATAATGGCTACCATAAAATATTTTGTTATCTTTGAAATAGTTGTCCATGTAATCAAGTATAATAAAATCAAACAAAATAAAACAGAATAAAACTAAACTAAACAGAACAATGAAAACAATATGGGTTTCAAAACAGGATAATAGATTAACAATGGCCACTGCCTTCCCTTTTAGACATTTCCTCCCCTTTCATTTTCACAATATCTATTGTGCATTTTGGATCCCACTAACTCCTTTAGTTTGTTATACTAGGGAGACAACATGATGTTTGCCCATGTGACTGTGAACCATTTCATCCATGAGCATGATCTCAAGTTGCGTTCATTTACCTACAAGAGCCTTGAGGTTATCTTTCTTTATAGCTGAGTAGCTTCCCACTGTATCAAAATGCCACGTCTTTCTTATCCATTCTGCAGCTGATGGGCAAGCTACCCCTACTTTTTTCTGGTTCCCTGTCACATAAAGAATTGTTCTTTTCCCTTTGACTTTCAGTCTATGAGTTTTGTTTCGAGTTAAATGTGTTTCTTGTATAAAGTATATTGATGCATCCTGTCTCCTGATCCACTCTGCCTGTGTTTCTTTTCATTGGTAAATTGAGGTCATCTACACTAATGGCCAACATGCACTGGCTCATCTCTGCCATGCTATTTTCCAGCCATTGGCTCCCTATTTTCCCCCTCCATTGAATTGTCCACCCCGTTCAGTGATCCCCCTCTGCCACTGTTCCTGGGAACTGTGGTCATTTTTATCTCTTTCTAGAATATTTTTCAGTATTCTTTGTAGGGTTGGTTTGGTGGTTATGAATTCCTTCATTTGTTCTTTGTCATGGAAGTATCTTGCTTCTCCATTAATTTTGAAAGACAGTCTTGCAGAGTATATCAATTTGGGTTGGAAGCTGTTTTCTTTCAGGACTTGAAATACTTCACTCCAGCCTCTTCTTGATTAGATGGTTTGTGTTGAGAAGTCTGTCATGATTATGATGGGTTTTCCTTTATAGGTGATCTGTTTCTTTTCTCTAACACCTTTTAATCAGGTCTTGTGTTGAATTTCTGGGATCTTGATTATTATATGTCTGGGTGTAGGTTTATTTTGGTTTTGGCTAGCTGGGGTTCTATATGCCTCAATTATCTAAAAGTCATATTCTTTTCCCATGCTTGGGAAGTTTTCTGCTATTACTTCTGTAAATAGAATTTTAACATCATTTGTGTTGACTCCTGTTTTTTCACTGACACTTATTGTTCTTAAATTACTTTTCTTTGCTTCATCCTGCAGCTGTTGAATTGTTATTTCCTGGTTCCTTGTTATTTTTAAGAGATCTTTCCTTTCACCATTGCAGGCTGCAAACCTGTCTTCAAGGTTTGAAAGTCTATCTTCAATTTCTTTCAAGTAGTTTTGCCAGCTTTCAATGGAGTTTTTAATTTCCTGGATCTCTTTGAATCTGTTTCATGTATTCTAAATCTTTTTTACATGGTTCATTCATGGTTTTCCTCATTTTCCTATGCTCCTCTATTTTTTTTTACCTATGTCTTCTTTAGGGGTGCTTAGCAATTATTTTATTACGTTTTTCATTTCTTCTTTTACCTGAGATAGTATTTCTGTTCTAATTTCTTTTAGAAGTTGTTTCTTTACTTCAGTTACCATTACTTCAGAAACTTCAGGTGTGTGACTCCTGATCTCTTCTGTGTTTACATCTCCTGGACTTGCTTTGCTTGGATTGGAGGCCAGAGATTGCCTTTTGCTTCTTCGTCTTGACATATTCCTGGGTTCTTCCAGACAAGCGGGTAGTGGGGTCCCAGAAACTTCCCACATTGGCTACAATTTCTCCTGACTGTTTGGAGAGTCTCCTGGCCAGTGCTGGCTATGGGTATCTGGCCAGTGCTGGCTATGGGTATCTGATGGTGGGCATTGGGTGGGCTAGCGCAAGCTGGCTGCTGCTTTTCCCAGCCTGCGCTGGTTACCGGTGGCAGAAAACCTCTCTGATGGTGGCTGGAGTACCCTAAACTCAGTATATTTTTAATGTCTATGTTTTTATGATCAAAGACTGGCTTTTAGTTAAAAAATCAAGTAAATCAAAGCATCAAAATATATTATGTTGAAATTGTATTTAAGTTTTGTTTTGACAGCCAAGGTAATCGTCACTTAAAACTTTAGCCTATCAGTAGACCAAAGTGTGTTTTCTGACTAGCTCCTTAACTGAAATGAAAAGGTAATTTGGATTATATCTTAAAAGTACCAAAGCAACCAGTAAATTCAACCAATCAGTCGTAAATGATAAAACAAGCAGTTAATATAATTTGGATTAATCATATCCATTGCAATTATGCAAATGTAGCTTGGAATGTTATGTGTCATTTTAGTATGCTGCTGTGGTTTTTAGAATGCCTATGAATTCCAAACTGAAAGGCAGTAGCAAAGAGTGCAGGGAAAGGTGCTGACATTAACATCAGCTCTGTTCTCAGCTGACTCAGGTATTAAAGGCTAAAAGCTATATCTTGCTTCATCTCACAAATAAACCTGTGGTTTGACTCCAGCCTAGTACTCTGGTTAAGCACAATTAGACAAACAAGCATATTTTACCCTTTATATTTTATTATATTAAGAGCTGATGAGCTGCAGTTCTTTATTTGCATACAGGGGCATGAGAAAAAAGGAAAGACTGAATTGCTTTTCCAAATGTTTTAGCCCTGAAATCTATTTTTGTAGATGAGTCCTTTAAAAATGCCTTCTGGATAAGGGTTCAAATTATTAAACCAAAATTCTATAGTCTCTGGAAAAGAAAAAACTTGACTTTATAAACAAAACAAAAGACCTTGGAGGTTAGAGGAATGTCTTAAAATTAGGATAAGAAAATTGTGTAACTGTCATGTATTATAAAAATATAACATCAGGAACATCTATCTTTATGTTTGCTTTGCAATTTTGTTTTAGCCAGAAACTATTGCTCAGTCATGTCTCTCTCACTATTGCAGAGATATATCTCATGTGATGTAAAGCTATCAGGGCAGTGCTCAAAGATGAAGGCTATTAGGGCAGCTGCTCAAAGTAAAAGGCCTCTAAAAGGCAGTAGCGTCTGCTGTAGCAAGTCTTCCCTGTGGAGCCATATTCAGACATGTGAACCAAATGCATCTTAGGTGTCTTCTTCCTCTTGCACATACTGAGAAGTAGAAATACTGGGCAAGAAAAGAAGCAGTAAAGTCAACACAAGCTCTGTAAAGGCAACTAAGCTATTTCTGCACAACTTACTGAATTTTGTATAATAGATTCAACCAAAATTATACATTCTTTCAAAACAATTATCTTTAATAACAGATATTATTTAACTAATGGTTTATTTTCAATTTAGAAACTTATGACTTATCTTCAATTTAGAAGCTGTGTTTATTTAATGTCACATGTTTTGGGCAGTAAATTGACTTCTCCACATCAATACAGAGCATCAAAAAGATAACCTGTTCTTCTGATCAGAGGCAGTACAACTGCAAAATGACAGGAAGCCACCAAGGACTGCCCTGACAAAGTTTCAAATGATACAGTCAATTTCACTTTCAACTAACAGAATTAAGAATAAAATTTATCTTTCTCAAGTTCTGATAAAACAGGTACTTTGTTTTTTTCCATTGAAATTCTAAATAACAAGAAAAATAAGTGTACCACTCAAGCAAGAGCATTATGAAGCCGAGAATGATTTTTGGTGAGAATCTCACTCTAGAACCACCTTCATTTCAAATAGATAATATTAGAGAAAGGTGTTTTGCCTCAGACAAAGTGAATTACAGTACCTCCTCCAATCATATTCACAGACACATAAATCTAGATTCAGAATTCTGTCATTTTATTTCACTCACCAAATTTAAGACTAAATCCATTTCCTGATATCATATACAAAGAATAGTAAATGACTTGAAAAAGAAACCAACATTTTTCGGTCCAAAGACTCAGTCCCTGAGAATTTATCATATGAAAATGATACAAACAACAGCATCAAACTAACATATGCACAAACATACTGTATTCACTGCTATTTGAGGGGGAAAATACTTCTACATGTTTGCAATATTATGCCACATTCACTATATAACATATTGTATAGATATTAAAAGCATGGAAAGCTGTATATTGTGTGGAATAAGCAGAAGACAACTTTCAGTGTTGTCTCTGTTTATCCCCTGGAACTATCTGTTGTTCTCTCTCAAATTCTTATAAATTGTCACACTCTGGTCACCAATAATCTTCTTGTTCAGTTGTGTGCCACTATCAACCTGTTTTTTTTATTGACTTCGACAAGAGAGAAAATAATCTCAACCTGTTATGCTAACACCTTCTATTCTCAGATTTCCTCCATTACTTTCCTCCCCTCTCATTACCAACACAGAAACTAAAAAATAATGAACAAATCACATACGTTTTGCCTGTCTTCTTGTATTCTCTAGCTTGGAATTTGGAAGTCTTTTCTTTTCCCTTAACATTCTCTCCTAAATATCCATTGAAATTCTGAGATCTTCTCTATCACCAGCTGCTTTAAACTACTGTGATTGCCTCCTTTTTCTCCCTGCTTTCACTTCCTTCCCACCTTAATTCTCTTTTAAAATCATCTTTCTTATTTTGCCACTTTCCTTTAAAATCATTGATACCTGTAGGGTGAGAGGAACTCAGATAGCTTGTCTAGATTGCAAGACTTGCTTGCACTTATTTATTCAACAATCTTGTTTCTTGGTGATATGCAGGTTACCTTATGCTGGAACACTAAATAACTCACTTCTCCCCTGCATGTACTGGCTTTCCTAACATCATTGCTCCATCCACTTTCTGGGGCCTTATTAATTTGAGAGTACTCTTAAATATTGCTCATTTAATTTACAAGTGTATGTCTTACACTATATTATCACCTTCTTTGGTCAAGCAATATGTTAGGTTTATTTTTGCAACTTCAAATATATTATAACACCTCGTACTTATTGATGAAATATTTCTTGAATTAATAAATGAATAAATGGATAAATAAATGACCTCAAACAATGTAATATATGCAAAACAATGGGCAAAAGTTAGAAGCAAATGTTAAAAAATGAATACAGTTACATACTGATATATGGATTAAGAATACTTTTATTTTTAATTAATTTTTGAAAAGTTACAGTTAAAAACTGAGCTTCACTCAGAACTAGATAACAGCTTAAAAATCCACAATAAATACTTACTATACAAATTTTCTTTGATAAGTAAATGTTAATAGGACTTGCATTTTTAGATACATTAGAGTAATATTAGCAGAGATCTGGGTTTGGTTATCTTTTAAGAAATATTTTAAACCAAATAGATTTACTATATCATTTGTTTGAATCATGCTATTGAAAAATCACTCAACATATGAGAACTTTGGTGGGTTTTTTTTTTTTTTTGATGTTTAAAATTGACAGGCAATTTTCACAAAGGTTAATTTAAGGTTTGCATCCTAAAGAGCAACCTTCACAAGTTCATATATGCAGTTCTGTCTATATGCAGAATCTAAAATTACAAATGGGAATGAACTGCTCATCAATGAAACATCAAATACTAACAGAATCCAGGAAATGCTTTGCATTTCCAATTATGCTATGTCACTTTACATATCCCAAGGCCCCGGCATCTAAAACTTCTTCTTGTGAGAATAAAATTATGCTTTCTTAGATTTCATATAAATGTATATACATACAGAGAGAATAGCAAGAATGTGCCATCAGAGGTATACTCTTTTTAATCCACAATGATTGCTAATGTATTTCAACTGATACTGCTTTCTATATCATTTGCCCTTGACCTTATCATTATCTACCATGAAAGGTGAGAGGAGGGAGGATTCCATTATTATTGATACATAATATAGAAGGAGTAACTTAACTTTTTAATGCTTAGACAATGTAACAGCAGTAAATTCTCACTTTGCTGAGTAAAATTTTCCCCTTATGGCCTAAGAAATGCAGAACTATGAAAGACTAGAGAGATGTTCTAGCTGGTGGTTCTGACTTTCTATACATCATGTTGCACAGAAAATGATTATATCAAAGTACAATGCTATGAAAAGGGAGTGATTACATGATGAACCACTAAAGGGTACTACTCTTAAAATATTCAGTATCAAGGTTTTGAGTTAACAAGAGGAGCTATACAAATTCTGCAAGGTAATTTCAACTATCATAAAAATTTAAAGAGCTGTAAAAAATAAACAGATGTTTATATTTTAAGGAAACTCTACTTTGAGTATTTTATTCACAGGAATAACAAAAGTAATGAGAAGTTCCATCCCACAGCATTTTCAGTGCCATATTTTATTTCAAAATGCAAGGATCTATAAAGAATGTAGTCTGATGTGGACTGAGGTCCCTAGAATTGGAGAATTTGTGTGGTTATGCATTCCGTTCAGCTAAAATGTGTCTGAGCTTCAAATTCTGTCCTTGATACTGTATGGCTCATTTTTGCTTGTGTGCTTCTGTTAAAGAGCTTCACTCAGAACTAGATTTTCCTTACTCAGATCCCTCCACAGGTCCTTGTGTGCCCTGCAGGAATCTGTTGCCTGAAGCAGCTGCCTTAGCTGCAGGGCAACTTGGTTCAGATTTCTACCTCTTTCTAGACCCTGACCTCACCTTGGGTTGTTTATTGGAGCCTGAGGCATTCTTCCCTTTTTAAATTCTGGCTGGCATGAACAGTGGCTTCTCTGTCTGTCCCTAAGACTCTTACAGTAGTCTTCTTTGGTCTTATTTCTTTTCTGATATTCTTGCTTGAGTTGTTGTCAGAGTACTTTGTTATCAAGACCTTCAACTGAATGATGTGGAATCAGTTCTAAGCCAGTTCAGTTTCAAAACAGGATGACACCAGCATCTGAGCCACACAGCGCTGCTCCAGTCGCTCTCTAGTGATGACAGTCCATGACCTCTGAGTCCCAAGGTGGGTGATATTTGCTCTTATGGCATAGTCAGATGATTCTTTCCTTGATCTTGATTACATTAAAAATGTCAATGGCCAAAATTGTACTGCTGTGATCTTCATAGCAGATAGAATAGAATCATTTAGACTTCCCTGTCTTCTTGTCCCACATGTAATCAATATGAACAATTTCCCTTCCTGGGATGATACACCAAGGCCACTTACTTCAGTCAGCTCATAAAGAAGTCCTTCCAGCAAGATCCAGGCACTGTCCTTTACATGGAGAGCCAGGATACATTAGGCACTACTGCACGAGGTGCCTCCCTTCCATTCAGTTCATCAATCAACTTCACCTTGGTTAACTATATCCCACCCACCAGTTCATCAATGGCACCAGGTGGCTGCATCACACACACTTGCAGGTGACAGAGGGTCATCATGTGCAGTGAAGTTTCTCAGAACATTGCCCAATCCAGATGCCCCCTTCTGCAATTTAACATTCAACATATCTTGGTAGTCCTTTTACCATTCAAAAGTAAGTGACTCCTCACTAGCTTGAATGTTCTAAGCCAGTTGAGTTCAAAATATGATGTGAAGATTGGAATAAGGTTTTTATTTTGAAATGGACCCCAATCATTGAAGTAATACTTTTATTATTTCATTTTCCTTGCACAACATGCTTCTGAGTGTTGACAATGTGCTAGTTTCAAGTTAGCAAGATTATGAAGGGCAAATATTTGATAGGCTACAAAGTAAAAATTTAGACTTAGTTTTACTTAATAAGTACTCATTATATTACTCAGGATTCTCCAGGGAAACAGAACCAAGAGAAAGAGAGAGTCCAAAACAGTGGTTAAGGGGTTTATATCCCAGATGCAGTCGAAAGGGTTAACCTGTAGCTCCAGTATGAAAGTCAAAAGATTCCAAGACCTAAAAACAGCCTATGTTTCCTTTCAAGATTCAAAATGGGAAAAAACTAATACCTCAGCTCAAAGCAAAGGGGAGTTTACTCTTACTCTTGGGAGGATCAGTCTTTTTGTTTATTCTATTCAATCTTTCAACTGATTGGATGAAGATTGGATGATTGCTAACCCACATTCAGGAGAGCAATCTGCTTTACTCAATTAATCAATTCAACATGAATCCCATCCCAAACACCTTCACAGACATGTCCAGTATAATGTTTGAGTAAATATCTGGACACTTTGTGGCCCAACCAAATCAACACACAAAATTAAGCCGCTGATAATCCTGCCCCACTACTTCATGCTTATTTTATTGATGCGTAGAAGACAGACCCTTGCTCTTGAAGATGACATGTCTTGGGATGAATATAAGGCACATTGTGGGTACAAGCCACAGTGGTACTGAGAAAAAAATGAATATTAACATAGGCCATGAAGAAAGCCTCCAAGGTGTAGCTGCAGTGGCATTTTGCAGATTTAGTTTGATTTGATTCTTCAAAGTAAGTCACTTGATTTCTTGTGAAAGTACTGCTACCTCTGTAGTGTACAAGTCTATAAATCTGCAGTTTTATCACAAAGGTGTACTTCGCTGTGATTCCAGTCAGGAAGCCAATTCCTTTTGAAAGCTCCCCGAAATAGTCACTCAGGTGTCATGTTCATACTCAATACAGTCACAGGTCTAACTTATTAACTTTGAAATTCAGAAAATAGTGGCAGACTTTTCACTCTGCCTTTGCTATTTCATTTAAACTATTTTTTGCCAGCACATAATTGTCAGGGAATTGAAGAAGTCTTAAAAGCCTCTTACATGTCCTAGGATGAAAAGTACACCTCTGTTTTGTTTAATTTCACCCACAATTGAATTTCTGTTTAAAGGCAATACATAAGTATTTCCCAATGAATACAGTAAAACTCCTGATTTATTTGACTTGTAAAAGGTGGGTTAATGGCATATGTGTCAGTGGGAAATTATCATGGGTACAATGTTGTATTTGGAAAAAGAATTTGAGAAATTACTCTGCAGCATCCTAGAGCTTACACAGTGTAAGTTTTCCAAGATAACTGTGAGGACTTATGGGAATCATGTAATAGAAATCAATGGCTTTTAGTTAAAATATGAATGGTATTTAGATGAAAGAATAGACAAGGAAAAATATTTATTCCAGTATTTATATTACTTGCAACATGATTAGCAACTCAGGTTACAAGTGTTTCATTGAAAAAAGTAAGGGGAAAGGATTTTGAAAAGTCTAAACAGGAATATTTAGTTGTCCACATAGATTCTCTTTCTCTAAAAAGTCCATTTCATTAAAAAAAAAAAAGTAACAGGCACAGTAGACTATAGCCCACAATATTTTAATGGCACATGGAAATTTCCTAATCGTGTCAATGTATTTTAATATATAATCATTATATCAATGTAATCATAAACCAGAGTTTTAGGCCTTTTTCCTCTTTTTTAATTTTAAGAAAGATGGAACACAAGCCTATAAAAGTACCCAAGGTTCATAGAAGTCATAATAGTTTGTACTGTACTGTATTTCTGCTTCTTATACCCATGTTTTACCTGTGTTGCCCTACCTCAATGACCAGAGCCGCTTGTAATAAAGTTAGAATGCTTTTTAATGGCACCAGGGACTAAACGCAGGGTCTTCATATCGAAGTACTTCCCACCCGTTTTTATCTTGAAGTTGCCCAGGCTAGGATTGCACTTGTGATCTTCCTGCCTCAACCTCTCAGAGTGCTGGGATTACAGGTATGCGCCACCATTCCCAGCAGAAGAAATAAAAGTTTGGCTTATTGTATTCTGTCTCATATGAACTTTAAATTGAAATTTAAACTTACTAGAATTTGCCAACTTGTGGAGACCTATAACTGGGAGTCCTTGGTGTAGTCATGTGAGTGAAAAAAAAAAGAAAAAAGAAAACAAAACCATATCAAAAGAGGAAAAGAAGGAATGAGAGCTGATCCATCCTGTGAGAAGAAGAGATGATAAGAAAGACTTGGAAAATTTGCCTGAGTTCCTAGCACTGTCCAATCTCAATGATTGGTTGCCCTGGTGTGGTGGACTGACAACTGGTGGTCAACTTGTAACACCCAGCTAACCTGAATCAGTGTGGTAGGATGTGTTGCGGGAACACCTAACAATTGTTGCCAATCGCATAAAAAGAGAACTAGAGGGGAAGCGTGTGAGGGGCTGTTGATACTCCTGGAGAAGCTTGTTCTGCTGGCTTTCCTGATATATGAACTCAGTTGTTCTCATCATAGGAGGATCTCAGGACCTTGCTGTTTTTGAGGATGGTCGAGGTTCACTTTGTAGGAGCTCTAGTCTTTACTTTGAGAATGACTTCCTGGCTCCAGAGGGAAAGAGGGTAGGTTGTTGATTTACCTAGAGAAGCTCATTGTGCTGGCTTTCTTGATATGAACTCAGCTGTTCTCATCATGGAAGGAGCTCAGGACCTGATGGTCACTGAGGATGACTGTGGTTCTCTTTGGGAGAGCTCTGTTTCTCCTTAAGCATTGCACCCTGGCTCCAGTGCAGATCCCTCAGCCTGCTGGCACAGATCCTTCATCCCACTGGCACAGAGTTTCTAGCTTCCGACTCTGACCTTTGGGCCTTCCCAATGCAGATCTTTGATACAGACTTGCATGAGTCATTGTCTTGGGCTCTATGCCTCCAGCTGGACTCATGGAGGACATTGTCATGGGCTCTAGGTTTTTAGCTGAACTCATGCAGGACATTGCCATAGGATCTAGGCCTATGGAGTCTTTGGGTCTGTAGTGTGTGTATCTTCTACACTCTTCTACATTTGACTCTTTGGATGAATATTATAAAATAACCCTATAAATTATGTGTCCTGTATTATATCTTTTCCTTTGCAAACTCTGACTGCAACATCAGATGTCCTGTGTGTGTATAATACAAATAAAATATATGTGTGTAGTATATAATATATATTATATAGTATGTGTGAAATGTAACTATATATGTGTATGCATATGGGTGGCATATATGTGTGTGATATAAATACATATATTTTGGTTTTGTTTTTTCTTGGTTCTGGGGATTTGGATTGGGCTTTTGGGTTTTCTTGTTATGTTCAGGGTTTTTTTTGGTTCTTTGGGTTTTTTCTATGCTGTTTAACCTTTAGAACATAGAGATGGGTTCGGCAGGCCCATCTCTTACTTTTCTTTTTCTCTGAATTTGTACTCTTGTGTGATAGTAGCCAGTTACGCATCTCAGGGATACAGGAAGCAATCTATGTGTTTATCCACCTGCAATGATGAACAGCAAGAAGTATGCATGTGTGTTAAAGTGTCAAAACAAGATTCGGATCCACTGTTATGCTCCAACTGGTTTTACATACATTTACCCAAGCAACATGGAGGGTCCAATAGACCCACACTCACTCCAGGATTTGTTAAACAATACATAAATAAATAAAGTTTTCTTTTGATTTTTCTGGTAGAAGTAGCCCAAGTCTGTACAATGGCCATGAAAAATAAGATTTTCAAATTTTGGAGGAAGTCAAAGGTGAGTCATCAGATTACCCATGCATGAATGATGAAGATTGTCCATTACAGTAAAATATAGGCTTTAATAACAGAAAAGTGGTGGGGGTGTGATGATGAGGATATCTTTGACATTGGTCATTGAGCCAAAGTTCCAGTGACAGTGAAATGGAGAAAGAATCAACTGATACAAACACAGGAAACACAGACCTCCTTGATTCAGATGACAAAGAAAACAGCCATGTGAGTGTACATTTCACTAGTGAAAATGTTGCAAAATAGCCATGCAACCAAATAGAATGATCCAATGTTAGAACTAGGTCCAAAAATATAGTGAAGGTCTTGGCAGGGTTGAAATATACTGGACAGAATGCAAACACTGCCATTCAGTGTTAGAAATTGTAACTGAGAAAATGCTACAAGATGCTGTGAAATACACTAAGGCTGAAATGCAAGTAGAATGTTCAGTATGCACCAATAGCCACATTAAAAAACATATTTATTATGGCATCTCACTAGCTGAACTGAAAGTATTCATAGATCTGCTGTGCTTAGCACAGATTCCTTATGATGATAGCAGGAGTGTAAAAGACTTCTAGAAAAGTGATGGGTCAAAATATGGCATAAAAATTTATGCTCATGTAGAAGTGAAGACTTACTATGTTTTCAGTGTAGACATTTATCCTGGAACTCAGCCATCAGGTCTTTATTAACCAAACGATGTTGTGAGCAGTTTTGTTGCTTCCATCTCCCAAACTAATCATAATGTGACATTCAACTATTGGTTTACCAGTTTCCAACTGATGTTACATTTGCTGACAGAGCACAAGCTTACCAGCACAAGCACAGGAACTGTACACAGAAACAAAGCAGAAATTACAAGTGAAATGCTGCAATTTCCAAACAAATAATTGTGTAGTACAAACTACTGATTTAAAAAGATATAACACTGGCCTTATCAAAGAACAATAAACTGGTACTGCTGAGGTCAACAATTCATCATTATAGAAATATTGATAGGGAAACCTTCACAAAACAGAAGTCTGAAATGGAAACTTTCAACAACAAAACCGAAAGTGGAGTAGATGTTTCTGATGAGTTATGCAGCAATATGATGTCATTTAAAACACAAAGCAGCTGGGCGTGGTGGCTTACGCCTGTAATCCCAACACTCGGGAGGCTGAGACAGGAGGATCGTTGTGAGTTCGAGACCAGCCTGGGCTACAAAGTGAGCTCAAGGCCAGCCTGAACGGCATAGTGAGACCCTGTCTCAAAAATACCAGGGCCGGCTTTGTGTTTTATTTTTATTTTTATTTTTTATTTTTTTATTTTTTTTGCGGCACCGGGGATTGAACTTGCCATCTTGCACTTGCCAGGCAGGCAATTAGGCCACTAAGCAAGCAAAGAACTGATGTGAAAATGTTGATATCTATTCTAAGCACTCATTACATATATGATATTTGATTTTATTGAAACCTTATTTCTCTGCTACATGCATGTTATACAATATAGTAGGTAGCTCTTGACGAAAAAGGAAGAGAGGTGACAAGACTGCCACATATGAAAGAAAAGCTAAACACAAATGCTATCTGTGTAATCAAGACGTGTGCATATAACATGTGTGAAAACTGCCTTGAGTGGAACAATTGAAGCAAACCTTATTTTTGTGGTACAGTTCTGTTGGTATTTTCACTGTAGTTCATACAGGAATTTATTTCTGATATCTTTTAGTTTATGTAAGGAAGTACACAGCTGATGTGAAAATGTTGATGTCTTTTCTAGATGTATAATACATTTAATAATTTATTTTATTGATTTTTTATGTTCCTGTTAGCTACACACTGTATAATATCATTACAGCCTCCTGACAAAACAGCAAGACCACTGAGATGTCATGTAATGAGTGCTTAGAGTAGATATCAACATTTTCACATTGACTCTTTACTTGCTTACAAAACCTGAAAGATAACAGTAAAAATAAAAAGCTATGTAAACTTCAATGTAAACACAAACAAAAGTCTGCCACAGAAATAAGCTTTGCTTCAACTGTCACACCCAAGGGAGTCTTCACACATGACAACTGCATGTTCCATGTCACCCTACAAAAAGATCAGGAAGTCAAAAGACATGCTCCATCAGCACAAGTGATGTATGAATATCAGATGTGTCGTCATGTGTGCAGACTGCCTAGGTGTGATAATTGAAGTAAAGATTATTTTTTTGAAGAGTACTACTGATATTTTCATTGTCACTCATATATGAATTTATTTCTCATGCTCTTTTATAGACCTTGTATACCCAAAACCAGTTGATGTTGAAAATTTTGATGCATTTTATAAACCCTCAATAAATATTAAAAATTCAATAGTTTATTTTTGTGACACTTTTCCTGTTAAGTACTCATTGTTTAGTATAATTAAACTCATAAAATTAAAATTAATAATTCATTGATAGAAATACTCTAAAGAATAAATGTGGGTATGACAGATTCATGTTTCTGCACCTTGAGGAAAAAGTGAGTCTTAGTCTCTTATTATTAAGTTTTGCTAACTTTGCAAGTATTCACTAGTTTGGTAGGGCTTCCATAACAAAGTACTACAGCTAGGTGGCTTTCAAAAACCAGAATTTTTATTGTCTCACAGTTCTTGAGACTTGGCATATTAAAAAACAAAACAAAACAAAAAATACCTCAGTAAAGTTGGTTCCTTCTGAGGCCTGTAAGAGAAGGATCTGTTCCATCCATCCAGGTTGTTAGGGTTTGGATTTTAAATGTTCCCCAAAGGCCATACGTTGAAGATTTGCTTAATCATCAGTGTGTGGTACTATTTCAAGGTGATGGAAAATATAGGAGTGGGGCCTAGAAGCAAAAAGTCAATTCACTGTGGGTGAGCTCTTGAGGGGATATTGGTCCTCAGCGATTTGTCATGCTTTTGCCTCCTGGTAACTTTAAGATGAGCAGCTTGCTGCACCATATGCTTCCCACCATGATATTCTAACCCTTCCCCAGACTCAAAAGCTACACAGTCAAGTGACCATGGATTGAAATTTCTAAAACTGTGATCCAAAGTAAATCTTTCCCCCTTCGAAATTGGTTATCTCAGGTATTTCATCACAGTGATGGAAGTTGACTAACACACAGGCCTCTCTCTTTGGCTTGGAAAAGACCTTCTTCTTCTCCCTAAATCTCTTTACTTTGCCTTCTTGCTATGCCTGTCAATATCTAAATTTTCCCTTTTTGCAAGTATAACAATCAAATTGGGTTAGAGCTCTCCTTAATAATCTTACTTTAATTTGATTGTTTCTATAGAGATTCCATGTCTGAATAAGAGCATGTTCTGGTGTAATGAGGACTACAAGTTCAAAGTAGAGATTGTAAGGGAAGGATCACAATTTAACCCTTAACAAGTACTATCTAGACCAAGAGCATAGAATAGATTATCATACAGTGCTCATTTACTACAGTCAATTATAATCTTTTATTTTTTCCATTTTTATAGAATTTTAACCTTTAAGGAATTTCATATGCTTTTTTTTTCTCCTTCTCTTAAATTTGGCTCCCATAACCTGAATTTGCTCACAAATCACTTAAAGTGTTAAATTTCTGTAAAAGGACATAATGCTTCATAATGATAAAAATATGAACTCTAGATAAATTACTTGACTTTGTAACCTGTTATTATTACAACAGTAGTCATAGGTAGATTATTTTATTTCTTTGTGTCCCATTTTCTACAACTGTAAGTTGAAATAAAAAGAGGACCTATCCATTAGAGATATTATGAAGAATAGATGAATGATATCTATAAAGTGCTAGCCATAGGGCAAGGACCATCTGGTCTCACTTTTAGGTCTATAGAGTCAGAGCCTTCACTTATGCTCTGTCCTCCCTTTATGAATATTGCCCTTTATGATATCCCAAGGAAGACCTTAGTAGCTGCCTGCCTTCTTTGGGCTGTGATCGGGAGTACAGATTTATCTTGAGACAAGGTTCCATGGTTTAGATCTGCCACTTACCTCCCCAGAACCCAGAAGATCTTACTTTAATTTCCTCTTCTGGGAAACAGAGATAATAATAAAGCCAACCACAAAGAGTGTGTTTTCCCAATTAACTCAGTTAATTTATATAAAGTACTCAGTGCATATGGAGTGTACACTTAATGTTAGTGTCATTGTCACATTAGATAAATTAAGCAAGTGGCAATCTCCGACAGTGACCAAAGTGTCCGGTGACATAGCACTGACTGATGAAGTTCACGGTCCTACCACTGCTGTGCCCAACAGTCCTGAGAATTTTCAAATACTCTTTACTTTCTTGAGATTTAGTCAGGGTGAAAAGCTCTAATTTAGGTAGTTTTGGTTTATGTATTAATGACATTTACTTTTCCTTTTCTTTTAAGTGCAATTTTTTTTTCTTTTTTTGCAGCACTGGGGATTGAACTCACGACCTTGCGCTTGCCAGGCAGGCACTTAGGCCACTGAGCTAGATCCCCGGCCCTGGTGTTTTTGAGACAGGGTCTCACCATGCCGTTCAGGCTGGCCTCGAGCTCACTTTGTAGCCCAGGCTAGTCTTGAACTCACAACGATCCGCCTGTCTCAGCCTCCCGAGTGCTAGGATTACAGGCATGAGCCACCACGCCCGGCTTAAGTGCAATTTTTAAAAAATCACAAAAGGAATGCATAAGAAACATGAATCTTGAGTTTATCATTTCACCTGTTAAATTAAAATCCAGAGACTTCCCGTATCTGAAGATTTCCATGTAGAATAGTTTAGCCATGCTAAAAATGATAGGCAAAGAATGGAAAAATGGAAAATGGAAAACTAACATACAAAATGTCTTTATAATTATACAGTATATAAGATTAATTGAAATGTGTTAGCTTTCCTTTGAGGAAAGGAATGTAATTTTCTTAGAATTAAAAAGAAAACTAATTTCCATCAGATAGAGAAATCAATAGAATTATAAATATTTCATAATAATTTGGTGGCAAGTCCCCTCAAAATCTCTATATATTTCATAGAGAAAACAACAATTATCTAGAAAATATACAAAACAAGCTTTTATTTTACTTGCAATTCAGAAAAATAATTGGTAAAGCAATACTGAATTTCCTACACAATACAGCAAGCAAGTATTAAGTCTCATATCTGATAAAAGAAATTATTTAAAATTCTACAATTGTTGGTGTGGTTTGGATATGGTTGGAGTGCCCCCCACTAACCCAAGTGTTGAAATTTTCTCCTCACTGTGAGGGACTGAGAAAATAAAAACTTAATCCAAAGATATGTTGAGACACAGGCCTTTGGGAAATGATTAGCATTAGCTAAATTCATTAGTGTGGAGCCCTACTATTTGAGTTCTGGTAGTTTGTTGTTGTTTTATTTTGTTTTGAGATGAGGGAAAGATCAGATAAACATTCAGATTCACATGTATACACTCCATGCCTCTTGCTATGTGATGCTCTGCTCTGCCTCTGAGACCTGTTAGCAAAAAAGCCATCACCAGATGCAGCCCCTAAGTGTCTCCATCCAGATAAGTCAAATTAAATCCCTTTTCTTTATAAAGTAGCCTACCTCAGGTATTTAGTTATGGCAATGTAAATGGACCAATATGGTTGTATAACTAAGGAAGTCCAATACATAGAAGTAACACTTTTCCCATAATGATACGAATTACTGTACAGCATCTAAAACCTTTAGAGCACTGAGATTAATTCAAACAAAAATAACAGATGGTATTTAAGAAAAACAACCCTTTATATTGCTTCATTTTTTCCTTTTCGTATGTCACTAATAAAGTAAATTATGTTAGTTCACTCAGATCTAATTATATGTTTTCTTCTATCTGTATTTTATTTCAATAAACAGTATAATTAAATTAATTTTAGCTCAAAGAAGAAAGATATTACATTGATTAAATAGAAAAATTATTCTATATACCTTGGTAAAAGTTCTACAACTTGAAAAAGGAATAAATTTTTTGAATGTGTATTTTATTTCAGATCATTATTTGCTCTGAGTTTCCTTTGGGACTTGACCACTTGTGGTGACTTCAGATTATGGAAAGGGGAAATGCAATATTGAACAGAGATTGAACCAAATGGCATCTTTCTATATCAGATTTGTCTGTGTCATTTTCTGTAAATAGTCAATCCAAGCAAAACTTTGGTAGATCTACAAAAATATTTGAGAGACTTGTAGGCAAGATCCATAAGGTTCTCTTTTCAAGGAGGTGACATCATGACTTATAAAACTCTTGTTTTTTAGACTTAATAATGCATTCCTCTGTGTATGACAATGTTACCCACTGAGTTTGGAAAGCCTACTGACCAAACTTTGTAACATTTAATCACCTCACTAATATGATCAAGAAGACAAATTTTCAACAGAAAATCATCTAAGTAGCTGTTATCATCTGAGATTATACTAAGCAGCTAAATCTAAGCTAAACTATGACAAAGCAACACATCCACATTTTGGCTTCAATTTTACTCATCTACTTCTATGAATATAGTAGCTGCCCACTTATCTGTGAGGAATATGTTCCAAGGCCCCCTGTAGATACCTGAGGCCATAAACAATACTCAAATATATATATATATATATATATATATATATATATATATTCCCCTATATAGTCATATCTAAGATAAAGTTTAATATATACATTAGACATAATACAAGATTAACAACAATAAATAACAAAAGTTAAAGTTGTGAGTGATAGGTCCCCCACCTGAGAATTGCCCCAGTCATCATGGCGATGGTCCAAATGCTGAATCATAACAGTGTCTAGCTCCTTCTTCCCAGAAACCCCTGTGGTTTCTTCTTCCCAGCTGCCTTTGCCAAACCCCTCGCATGCCACAAATGCTACTACCTCCTTCAGCCATGTCTTGCTGAGCAGCATACGTCAGCAGCCCTGTGCCCTCCCCCATCAGAGTACATCCAAGCTCACACCTCACCTTTGTCTTCAGAGAGTCAGCACAGCTGTGTGGTGTTGTGACTCTCTCCATGCCCATTAATAAACTTTTATATCTCTCTCCTCCTTTTCTTTGGGCTTCTTGTATTTCTTCTTGCCACCTCAGATTGAGCCAAAAAAGCTCAATCAATGAGTATGGTGTCTCAAAATCTTACTATACCATACTCAAACTTCTTGTGATAAGAACTTGATTAGAACATTGCTTAGATAATGAGATGAAATAAGCCTTGGGACTTATTGTAAAGCTATTACATACATGATGCTTGAACACAAGTACAATGGCACCATAGTACTTGATCTGATAGCCAAGATAGCCACTAAGTTATAAATAGATAAGTAGCATATGCAGTATGGATACATTGGGCAGAAAGATGACTCATGTCCTTGATAGAACAGAGATGGAAGATGTAAAACTTTATCTTGCTACTCAAAAAGATACGCAGTTTAAAATCAATGAATTATTTGTTTCTGGAAGGTTTCATTTAATATTTTCAGCTCATACTCCCTAGCCTACCACTCAGATAGATTACCCATCCTCCCATTAAATAGCTGAGTTCATTTTAATCATCAAATCAATGAAAACTATCTGCCCTAATTTTGCTATTATATAGCCAGTGTTAGTGGAGATATTCTAATGCAATTTATTGTATCATGATCATTTTAAAAAATTGATTAATGATAGTTCTCCTTTAAAGCCTGTCACCTATCCCAGTGTTATCTTTCAAGATTGATTCAAACTGGGTTCTGTTTTAAAGTGATCTGTCCAGATGCTTCCCTTCCTTGTTGTTCTGAGTCTGTTGAAAATAATTCACTATTACATACTCTTGGTCTGACCATCAAGACTGTCTTATTGTGAGCAAGTTGATGTTACTCTCAGTCATTTGGACAAAGTCAAAATTTGAATTAGATGGACTTTATGTTATTTAATGTAGTTTTATAAAGTAATTTCAGTATATAGTATAAGAGCTAGTGCAAATTTACCATGAATTCACCTTAACTGTGTCTCCCTTCCTTGATACTATGTTTAAAATCTCACAAATAAGGTAGAAATAGTTCATTCCTCATTTCAAAATATAGAAGGCTAGAGTTTGGCTCATTTGATTAGACTGAAAATGAAATTTTCACTAAACTATGAACTCCACTTGGCAATGAAAATGAGATTTTTTTCAAGATGAATCACATCACAAAAGCCATTGGTCCACAACTCCACATCAGTATAAATCTTTGCTAATTCTAAAGATTTATGTTTTCAGTTTGGACTTTCTTTCAATTACTGGAGAGCTTTAATTTCTTTTCATTGGTATTTTCTCATTTTCTTTTCCTACTTTCAATGCTCTGCATATATTACCCACCTGTATTTGTCTTTGATAATGGAAAAAAAGACTCATCACTTTCAATACTTACTCGACATATCTTCATTATCTTTGGAATATCTTCACCAAAATATATTAAAATGTCACTAGAGAAAAATGAATGCATATAGAATGTATGAATATTGCAGGGCTAGATGTGTATCTCTATCTCATTAGTCAGCATGCAGCTTCTTGGCTGAACGCCTACATTTCAAGCCAAGCCAAAAAATCAACATAGATTTGGGGCAACCAAATGAAAAGAAAGGATCCTTTTTCTGAGTGTATTAACAATAAATGAGTTATTCATCAATTTATTACTTCTCCTTAGTGAATTTCTTTTGCATCAGAATCAAGCAAATCTCATTTGTTCCCTCACTGCATAAACATATATTATGTGCCTTTGATATGCTTAGATACATTGCAGATTCCAGGAAAAAAGAATAAACAAAAACAGTAAAGTCCCCAGTTTCATAAGGTTTATATTCTGGTAGAAGGTCAGAGATAAACTAATAAATACATAGCATGTCCAATGGGTGGTAAGAGTTAAAGAGAAAAAATGCCAAGGCAGGTGAGAGCTCAAACAAGGGCAGACTACACTGAGGACAGTGGGGATGTTATGTTATCTAAGTGATATTTGAGAGGAAATTTAAAGGAAGAGTACAGTAAGTCACATAAGTAACTGGAAAAATAACATCCTTGACTAAAAGTTGAATATACAATTAAAAAAAATATATATATATATGACCTAACCTGGACTGACTTAGAAAGAGAAATCTGCTCCAAGTGGTGAAAAAGTCAATAATTAAAAATTTATTAAACTAGTGTATACTATTACATTTTCTTAGAAGTTTTTGGAAAATTCTTTTAAAAAGAGTGCTCATTTACTCTCAAGTCATATTTCCAAACTCATCCAAGTATGTATCATGTGACTGATGAATCTAAACTTCAATACCCTGTGGTTGTTTTATGCTTTTTAATCAATGGGGGTGGGATCAATTAGTGAGGTTTCATTCTACTTTGTTGTTGTCTTGATTTCCACCAAGCAAAGTTTCCATGAGTTTTTAGACTGTGGCCACACAGGGAGAACAAGAAGTCTGACCAGATGTCCTCCTTATTTAGAGCTTGCACGTCAACTGACATTTGTGTATTTTAAGGATAGACTGCCATTTTTGCATAGCAGTGTGAATGTTTTCTATAACAAAATGCTGTGATATTTGAAAGTGAATGCAAATCCCTATGCTTGCAGGCGGACTCTAAAAGCAAACTGATAAATGCATTTAGATGTTTGAACATAAACGGAAAGCAAGAGGAGAAAGGTGCTTCTCAAATGAAGTAGAATTCCAAGTGAATGGAACACTTGCTGTTTCATTCTGAGAGAAAAGAGATACCTCCATTTTATTCCTCTTCTTTAGGTTTTCAACTCATTAAAGGATTTGATTTATGTTTGCATTTAGACAATAAACATTGTATCCCTTTCTTCTTTGATTATAAGCCAAAGAGGAAGATGAAGAGCGAAAGAACAAAGATCTCCAGAGGTTCACAGATGCCTGAATTCAAGTAGAGAACACACTTTCATCACTGAATTTCAGTTGCTATCTAACTTGATAAAGTCTTCAACAGAGATATTTCTCTGAAAATAACCTATTTGTGGTAAGAGCAGATGAACTTACGCCCTATAAAAATAAGTTAGGATGTGGTTACTATGATTTTTCCTAAGACTAAGAACTAATGAGCAAGAGTCAAGAGGAAAATTTCCACCCAAAATAACAGAAACAATAAGAAGTAAAATTTTTTTATTTTCACATTATTCTCAGTACCTCTTCAAAAGAACTGGGATTATCCAGTGTATCTTCTCAATATTCAGATGAATATAACAGTGAAAGGGAAAATAATCATTTTGAAATTTCGAAATAAGTAAAACTTTTAAATAGTTGAACAGATCATTTGTGCAAAAACAGAGGTGGTTATTTGAGATAAAAAGTGTTTCGATAGATTTGTATGCCTATCAGTTTCAGATAATCACCTTGATTCTTTCTTTATTCCTCATGGAGGGATACAGGCTAAGTAATTTATGTAACATATATTATCTATACGCTGCTTTCAGTACCATCATCTGTTTAATCAACATTTATGCTTGGTTGACTCTTCTTAATTAAAAAAGGAAGATTAACTTAGCCATTAATTTACTATCTAAAAGTATAAGCTTCCACCTTGCCAAACAAATATCTAGCACTTGCAAATGACCGTGTGATTCCACTTGGCTGATTTTTAGTGACAACATGGCATAGTGACCTTAAAAAGGATAACATAGTGTTAATGCAGTGTAAAGATGTATCATATAAAGTTCAGTGAAAAGAAGTAGAATATGCAATTGCATATCTATGTGATTAAATAATGCTAAAAGTAAGAAAACAATTGTATGAACAGGGGGAGTATAAATAGGGTATTTCACTGCTACCATGAAAGGATGGGTTCACTAGATTTAGTGTCAAATGAAATTTACTGAAAACCTACTGTGCACCAAAAATTCTGCTCTTTTGCTTCTTAAAACTCATTATATCATATCAATCCTATAAGGTTAATGTTGTCCTTATTTTGCCTGAGGGATACAGTTTTAGAGATTAACAGTCAGGTAGATGTGTGAGAGATTGAAATATGGGCAAGAGTTTCTGATTTCTTCAATGTATTTCCTAGAACAATAATGGTTTAAAAGTAAACACAACTACTCCACTAAGCTAAATCCCTGGCCTGAATTTTCTTTATCTACCTAAAAGCAAAAACTCCCAGAAGAATTCAACTATCATCTCTGGAGGGATTTTTTGACCATGGAGAAAATGGAAAAAGACCACAAACATCAGAATAACCAAATGTAATCACAAACTTTCTTATCTCCTAAGAATTTGCTCCCCTAAGAATCCATGTAGTTTTTCTAAAGAAACTCCCCTGTTCTTCACATATGAGCCTATTCTTGCCCCTCTTTCACACTTTAAAATTAGTTAAGCCCTTCACTTTAGCCATTTAGTGAGTCACTACTTTTGTGTGTTTCCATAAAAACACAAGTTTCCTTTTTTGTTTCTATTGCCAATGTAAAGAAGCCAAGAACAGAACTGGGCGGAAGAAACATTTTTGTTTTTCATCTGTTTGGCAAAGAAGGTGAAATGGTTGGGAGCCTCCCCCACCCCCACCCCTGCCAATTGCTCTGGAGGCTGCAGCTGAGATGTGAGGACCTCTGACCAACAGTCTCAGCAGACAGCCTGGTATCTGCTTGGTGTCCAGTTGAGTTTAGGTACTAAGAGACTCTCTGTCTATTCTTTCCAAAATTACCAGGAGGGAAAAAAGTTACCAGGAGCAAATAGTCATAAGAAATAATTCTTTGGGTATTGTGACTCCTGGTTTGAGTCTCAGGAAAGAGCTTTTCTCTCCCAGGGTAACCATGGAGTCTTACTAGCCTTGTTTGTCTTCTGAAAGTTCAGCTTGTATTTAGTGACAATGTTTCATCTCAATTTTTCTGCCTGCCAGGGGGCACAGACTGTGAGGTCCATACTTATGGGTAGCAAACATTGGGTTGTAAGTGCCAAGTGTTTGTAATTAGCCAGACAGAAGTCCAGGTAGCTTGGGTACCCCATTTGTAGCCAGAACACTACCAACCATTGCCAGATTTCAGAGGTTCATATACTGTTCTTTCCACTCTCTAACCATACTTAGGTGTGAATTTGAGTCACCTAAATATAAGGGCTGCAACTTCCTCACTTTTTTGGGGATGCCTCTTGTGTCAAAGGCACAAAAACCTCAAATCATCAAATTTTGAAACAGATACTAAATTGCAGAGACTAAATCATCAATGTCTAGCTGACAGATCATTTGATTCAGAAAAGTTTTCATATTTAAAAAGCATGTTAGACAAACTTGACTCTAAACAAATATCTGTTACAGAATAAAAAGATGAAAATGAAAAAAGGACAAAAATATCATGGTTAGCCCAAAGAGTCTCTTGAGAAACTTAATATCAGAAATCAGATTTACAGCAAAAACTTAAACTCATGCTGTATATAAACATTCCCACTCACAGTTACTCTGTAGTCACACAACAAGCCAGATGGCCACTAAGTGGGAGGAGGTGGAGGGGGCTCCTCCTCACCAAGAAAACAAATAGCCACCCCCTCTTCTAGGCAACCGTGTAAATAATTAGAAGTTGGCCCATTTGGAGGCTGTATTCAGGGCCTGATAAGAACTATTTTTGGAGTCTTTTTTCTCAAGATTAATTGGGTTAAAGTCAACTATGTATCACAAGGAGAGAGCGCATCCCAAAATCTTTGTAACATGATTGTTGCACACATTTCAAAGGCACACAGCTCTAAATCCAGAAGTCTCAGAATGTATGTGTTATGGTTTGTGTCCAGATGTCCCCCCAAAGCCTCATACAGTCATGGGTAGCAGGCTTTCCTTAGGTGGCTGAAACTAGAGTTTGTGATCGATTCATGGTCCAATGTTAGGATTACGGGTGTGAGTGCTGCACTCACCCTAGGGTGCATAGCCTGCATATGATATAAGGAACATAACATAAAGAGGCTTGTCTCTCTCGCTCTGTCTTGTCGCTTTTGCTGTCTTCAGCTGCCATGAATCGTTGACCCTCTGCCATGTATCACCCGGCCTTGGAGACAGCCAATTGTGGACTGAAACCTCCACACACTGTGAGCTAAATAAACCTTTCCTCCTTTAACTTGTGGGTGTTTTGTCTCAACAACAAGAAAAGTAATTAACACAATATGAATCTTTTGATTTTCATCTTAGTTAGAAATCTACCAGATGTAAAGAAATAAACAAATTTTAAAATGGAATTGGAATGTCAGTGTTATCATTGAGGCCGCCACCCAATTCTCCAAAAATAGCTTACACAAAAATAAGAAAAAGAAAGGATTTAAAATCAATAATTAGTTTTACTTTTGTGGAAAAAAATGTAAAACAAAATTTCATAACAAAATAATAGGAGAATAACAATAGGTAATATATTACATGTTGTTATCTTTAAAGTAGTTGCTCAGGGTACAACATATGGGCATAAAAGTTTCTCCAGTTGATATTAGCACAAATTTTCCATTTTAAAGAGCTAAGAGACACTAATAGTATAACTACCTTGTGTTTTTTCCCTTTTCTCTACTATTCTTTTCTCTTTCACCCATTCAAGTTCCTTTTTCTATTTGAACAATTTCTTCCCATTTCACAATGTTCATTGTACATTGTAGAACTTATTTACTCTTTCAGTCTGTCACACAAGGGAGACATGATGTTTACACATGTGAGTTTGATTTATTTCACTTATGAGTATCATCTCAAATTGCATCCATTTACTTATAAAACTCTGAAGTTTATCCTTCTATATGGCTGAGTAGTACTCCGTTGTATAAAAATACCACATCGTTTTTATCCATTCCTTGGTTGATGGGCATGTGGGTTGTATTCAACATTTATCTATTACAAATTTTGCTGTTATAAACATGAATGTATCTATATTGTTGTGGCATATTTTTTATTTTTCTGTGAAGATATCCAGAAGGGTAATAGCTGGGTGCATTGCAAACTCTAGTCCTAGTTTTTTGAGGAAACTCCACTCTGATTTCCACAATGGTTGCACCAATCTACACTCCCACCAATAGTGGAGAAGTGTTCCTCTTCCCCCATAGTCCATCCTGCATTTGTTATTGGTTGACTTCTTCATGATAACATCAATAATTCTTGCCTCAAGAATCAAGTCTTTGCAAAAACAGAAATAGGACTCCATTGCTAATTCAAATGCCCTTCATCTTATCTTATCAATGCAAAATTTTCCTTGTTCAATACATGACATTTTCAGATGCTGTAAGAAACCAGGACCACTAGAAGAAGCAATATCCCATAATTAAAAAGCAAAAGGAAAAATAGTTTAGACAGTAATTTGGACCATAATCCTAGGCTTCAACTCTCCTTAGAATCCTCTGAATCCCCTTCACAACTAGCTCTTAATATTTGCCTACAAAACCAGCAGACTCCAAGCATAAATGATTTTTTCTTCCCTCTATCCAAATATGTATGTCAGCAAAACAACATATGTATCCAAATTAAGTAGATAAAGCTCTCAGACATATGAAAACCAATCCAATTTTTTTTCAGATTCATGTGGCTTAGGGAAATTTTTTACATATAAGAAAAATTTGGTATTATTGTTTCAATAAAAATAATAATTTGTCTAAAGTTGTCAGCAATAAATATAATTCAGCTATATGATTTTATTTTACTTGAGTTTATTCAAATAAATTTATATCTATGGGACATTTAAGATTATAAGATTCAGCAGGGTGTGGTGGCTCACACACCCTGTAATCCCAGCACTTGGGAGGCTGAGACAGGAGGATTGTTGTGAGTTCAAGACCAGCCTGGGCTACAAAGTGAGCCAAGGCCAGCCTGAACAGCATAGTGAGACCGTGTTTCAAAAAGACAAGGGCCAGGGATCTAGCTCAGTGGCCTAGGTGTCTGCTTGGCAAGCACAAGGTCATGAGTTCAATCCTAGGTGCAGCAAAAAAAAAAAAAAGATTATAAGACTCACAAATTTCACTTAGTCAACTAATTTTTGAAAGACTTTCATTAACAATTGTGTTTTATAGTATATATGTTTAGAATTAGTTTCCATAATCATTTTTAGTAACTTGAAATGTTAAAGTTATACTGAATTAAATGAGATAGTAACTGAATATCTACATCATTTCTAAAAGACATAAAGTATTTTGAAATATTACTAAACATAAATTTATATACTTTTGGCTTCTTATTTTTACAGAGAAACTAAAAAATATTTGGATCTATTGGTAAACATTGAGGAATTACACTATAAAGAAGCATAGTTCCAGCAATTATGGAATTGTATGTTCACAAAAATGCCACTCTATTGTGAAATGCTGTTTTATGATTTTCAATTATTTCACCATTGTCTCTAGAAAGTAGGCTTAGTAAGGATTAAGAATTCTAATCTCTCTTTCATATATATAACATATATATAATTATATATAACACATATATATAATTCTAATCTCTCTCTCATATATATATATACATAAAACAAAACTAAGGGAGGGGGATTTTCTAAGCAAGGTATTAACAAATATAGGATATATTTTTGTTAATAAAAGACAGTCGGCATGTCCTAAAATAGTTGCTTAGGTAATATTTTGATCTTGTAACCTGAACAACTACTTCTAAGATAACAATGTGGAATGTATTAACTAATGTTGATTTCTTATTGTTGTTTTGCTTTTTTTTTTAAATTCTGTGTTATTTCTATTCTTTTTTCTGTTTTGCTTTTTAAAATTAAAAAAAAAAAATGAAAGGTTATCCAGAAAGAGAAAGTGTCAAGTGAAGAACAGATATCTGAATGGATTTTGAAAATTGTAAAGGGTCCATTAGAAAGAAGAGACTGAAAAATCCAGAGTAGGAGAAAGAGGGGCAAAAAGAAAGACTTACTTCATGTAGTCAAGATAGCTATAATTGAATTTTAATAGCAGCAATAAACTGATGTAAATAGAGTTCTGTTTTGTTTTTTTGTTTTTTGTTTTTTTGCTAAAAGGACAGTTTCCTTAGATGATTGGTCTGCTTTTCATAAGAGATTTAGCATGTTTTTCTTTTTTGTTTTTTTGAGTAATTCATCTAGGAAGCATCACTTCAAGGCCTCGTCTTAAAAATCTCCTGTACTTTGTGCTCTCTTTATCATATTGTGTCATTTAAAAGAACTGAGTCTTCTTGACGTTTGAAGAGCTTAGTTCTTTTTCCATGTTTACAAACATGTGCTTTTTATATTCACTTTTAAAATCTCTGTTGTTATTTTGATTGAATGAATAGGTATTTTTTCATAGTTATCTGTGATCTGTTTAATCAGGTACTCAAACCTTTCGACCTTTTAGGCAGCTTCCTTAGAATCAAATTCTAAATGACATCTTCTTGACCTAAACAGACATAGAGATTTCTGAGAAAGTACCTGGAAAATCCTAAAGGACTTGTTCTCTCACCTTGTTAAAGGAAACAAAAATTAGGTTTATTTAATGTACTAAATTTCAAGGGGTGGGAAAGTTTGTTCAATGAGAAGAGATTTAACATTTCCTAAATTATATTTACATGGATATTACCTACTAATGTAAGTAATCAAAAGGTTGACGTGCATCTTTAAAAATTATGATGTTTTTATTTACTTATTTTGAGATGGGCTGCCTTTCCAGCTCCCTCGGTGAGCATGAACTGCCACCCCATAAAAGGCCAAGGAGAATTCAATACTTTCAACTCTGTGAGCCAAAGCATGGCCAAATCATCAAAGTGGAACAATAACTCATTGTGAATAGCAAAATGCTTAAAATGGCTACAGTTAAGGATTTCCTAAAAGCTCTTTGAATCAGGTACAGACCAAATTATTTTATTTTCAACAAAGGAGACTATTTCAGAGACCCATGGAAAGGATGATGACAGATAGTTCTCATGACATTACTTGAGTAATTTTAAGATCATACCACTGAACTGAGTGGAGATTTTCAGAATTAATGGAGATGCTGATATGCTCATAAAACCACTAACAAAAATTCAAGCAGAACAAGAATTAATTATCTGAGATTGAATGAGCTGATAAAGAATGATTATGTTTTCATTTATGACTCTTCCTGGGAATATTGCTGGCTCTTTAAAATATTTTCTGAGGATAATAATACTCTTTTCTCTTAAAATATTTGAAAATTACAAAAATTTAGTATGGCATAACTTTTTAAAAAATTAAACATTATTTTTTTCTTACGTGATCCCCAAATTTGAAAACTCTTGTTGAACATACTTATTTCACAGTACTACAGAATCTGTCCACCTTTTTGAAAGATATCTTTATTCATTTAGTGCTGACAGCACAGAATACTTAGCTCTGGGTAATTTATGAAGTACAGAAATTTATTTTCTCAGGGTTTTGGATGGTAGAAAGTCAAGTGGAGGAGCCAGCATTGGTCAAGGGCCTTCTTGCTGTATCATTATAACATAGCAGAAGACAGAAGAACAAAGGTAAAGTGACAGAAAAAGGAAGCAAACCCACTCCTATAACCCACTCCAGCTTTAACTCATTTTATGCAGGTATTACCTCTAATACTCAAATACCTTCCATTAAGCCCCACCTCTCAACAATACCATGTCAGGGATCAAATATTCAGCACATGAACTTCAGGAGACACATTCAGTGCATGAAACAGGACATAACTGAAAACGCTGGCTATATTACCAAGTCTTTGACTTTGAATGTCATATTTGAGAATGATGTGCACAGAATCAGATACAAACAGTTTTAGAAAACTAAGGATAACTTTATGCAGCCAATCCTTACAATGTCATTGAAAACAGTGCCCTACTACTAAAGTTATAGTATTTTAGTAGTGATAGTTAACTTTCCATTGCTGCAACAAAATATCACATAATAAATTCATAAAAAGCAAAGTTTATTTTGACTCAAAATTTCAGAGGTTTTAATCCAGGGTCATTGAGCCCTGTTGTCATTGGGTTTTCAGCAAGGCAGTAATCACCCTGGGAGAATAGAGTAAAGCAGAATTACTCACTTTATGGCACCCAGGAAACAAAAGACAGAGAGGAAAGGGTCAGGGTCCCAATATTCAAGGACACATCCCTAACGTCCTAGCTTCCTTCCATTAGGCCTCACTCTTATAACTTCCACCATCTCCCAGTAACACCCTAGCCTGGGATCAAGATTTAATATTCTTTGGAAAATATTTCAGAACCAGACTATAATATCAATATTAGAAATTTATAAGTGTCTTGGTTACTCTTTTCTCGTTGAGATAAAACACCTGATGCCCAACATGAAGGAAGGAGAGGTTTATTTCTTACAGTTTTGGGGGTTTCAGTCCATACTCAGCTGGTTCCAAGGCAGGGTGGCATGGCTGAGGGGCAGCCATTCATGGCGGCTGCAAGCAGCAAAAGTGAACTATGCACAAGGGAAAAACCCGCCCCCATTCCCACCTTACACTCTGTGTTGGCTCCATCCCTGGGCCCCTGCAGAACTCACCACCAGTCCCAGCACTACGCAACAAATCAGTCATAAACATTAGATTCATCCACTTCCATGACTACATGAGGCTTGGCAGGGGCCATCTATATACAAACCATAACAATAAGGAAAGTTACTTTCTGGAAGATCTAGAAATCTTAGAACATTTCAGGGACTACCAGAAAATGAGAAGTACTCCTCATTTGTAATAGAAGTGAAGTCTAACAGTGAGTTCTTGGGTTGGATTCCTAAATCATCTGCATTTATGCAAATAATCAGGCCTTGTGATGACATATTTTGTAAACAGAAGCAATCATATTTTAAATATATTTTATTAAAGTTAGGATGATGTTAGAGAGAAATGTTGTGTTTCAGTGGCAACTATATCCCACACTTATAACAAATTCTAATTCTGTTTAGTGTTTGAGATATTTCACTTCTCTGTAGACTGGATCCTGTTGTCTTGTGCCTATTGCCAGTAGGAGACACATTCAGTGCATGAAACAGGACATAACTGAAAACATTGGCTATATTACCAAGTCTTTGACTTTGAATGTCATATTTGAGAATGATGTGCACAGAGTGATGTGGACATTAATATTTCCAATTGGTGCCACTTTTCTGGTCTGTCACCATGGAGAACTGTATCTGCCCTGCTCCTGAAGCCCTGCAAGCAGAAGCTGGACAACTTTACATAATTTTGAAGAATATATCACATAGTGTAGGCAACTCGGAATGTTGGCTATGTCGTTTGCATTTCCCATGCTCTGCTCCAGAAATTAATTACGATTGTCTCTACCACCTCCATCCTACCATGTTTGCACATCTAATGCTCAGTTCTCTCTGGACTCAAAAACAGAACAAAACCACTAGTCTGCTCCAGCCACTAATCTTTGTATTTATTTTGTTTCCATAGAAATGTCCTTCATTAAAGAACTTGTTACTCCCATCAGATAAGGCCTAACTTTGTGTGGGTTTACTCCAACCTGCACCAATGCCTTCTGAAAGGAGACACAACCCGACCTATTTCCAGGATAATAAGACAGGATCAATAACCTATGAGGCAATCACACAAATCATTCTCTTGTTTTGTGAGATTTCTAGCATAATTTCAGATGGAGAACATGATAGGATCCAAAATATACCATTGTGAAGGGACAACACAAGCTTTATTTTTCTGAAGGAAGCATTCTGATAAACCATTTCTTTTTACAAAGATAAACTGAATTTCTCTTTTGCAACTAATAACGGAAACTTCCAAAAGAATTCAACCATCATAAACCCACTCTCTGGGGGAGTTTTCATGACAATGAAGAAAACAGAAAATTATTTGCACCTGCATAAATAAATATTATCACAACTTTCTTATTTTCCATTTGTTCCCCCTAAGAATTCATTTGTCTTTCTTAAAGAAATCCAATGTGTTCTTACCATTGAAAACTTTTCTCCATCTCTTTCCCATTATAAGTTAGATAATTTAAACAATTTAGTCACTTTTGTATTCTTCCTTATCTATATAAATAAATTTAGGGGTCTTTTTCCTCTAGCTAATCTAGTTTATGTCAGATTAATCTGGTTGCCCCAACCACTAAGCCTAAGTAGGGAGACAAAATTTCCTTTTCTTTCTTGACAACAGTTAAGCATTTAGTTCTTCAAAAGAATACCACCAGCAGATTCAAGGATAGTAAAGATGTAGAGATGCTGATTAAAGACAAGCAAAGAAACAGAGGAGACATATAAAAAGGACAAAAGGTCAATAATAACAGACTTTATATTAAAACAAGCCTATAGACTAACCATTTATGTCAATAAATATAGCAAGGAAAGATTCAATACCTAAATTATTTTCTTAGATTGTTGAAATATAAGTGTTGGAATAAAAAGAATTTTATGCTATCTAAACAATATTTGGAAATAGTATTCTTACCACTTGGCTGTGCTATTTCTTTTAAAAAGAACAGAATGAAAAAAATTATAAAAGTTCTTACTGTTCCAATACAATCATAATGAAATTTCCCATATAAAGTGGGACTTTTTAATTTCATGCTCAAACTAAATCTGATATGAAGATGACCATGACCTCTTGGGAAGAATTATGATCCTAAAGTGAAAATCCTTGGCCTTCATCTTTATAGTACATGCATTATTCATTGTAGATGCCTATGTTTTAAAACACATCTTGTCAGTATGAATTAGTTCTCTAGGACTAGTTTGACAAAGCTGGCACCTAAGGCTTTCAAAGCTGATAAGTCAAAATCTTTACATCAGATGCAATTACCGTGACCAAAGGCTACAAAGCATGGACATTCCACATAATCTTCCACCACCACACCTACACACATCAAAACAATGGTAAGCATCTTGTTCCTCATGGTTGGGACACAGGCTGGGTTGTGCAGATCAAGAGGCAGATCTGAGGTCTTTTTCTAAACTTTATCTCCACCTTGGCCTTCCAGCCTCATTGTTAAACCTTCTTTCTGGAATAAAAGCTCCATCTTCAGATTAAATAAGTTTGTAAATGTGTAAGTTTCCATCTCAGTCCTAGGGACGTAATATATCCTCACTACACTTTTACTAAATGAGACATGTTTACAAATACATGTTGTAAACAATTACAGACAGAGTCACCCTATCATGATCACTTCATAACCAATGTGGACTGCAAAATTCTCCTACCCATTCCTTCAGGCATGTGGAAGAGTTCAGACACTGTTCTTTCTGTTGATTTTGTCCCATGGCTTCATAAAATTCGCTCCATCAATAATCCTGTGTTTGTCTTGTGTATTCAATTATTGTGTTCCTTTTCCCTCAGGCTATAATTATGATCAGGTCTCTTATAAACTAAAATGGGCTACATTTGACCCTTCCTGATCTTTCAAATAATTGCCCTATTTTCTCCCATAAGGTCAGAGTATTCCAAAAAGAAGATTTCGTATTCATAATACTTTCTTTACAACTGCTTATTAAATCATTTAAATCTGTCTCTTCCTTATAAATGGTAACCAAGACTCTCCAAAAGTTCTTAGTTGCTAATTTCAAGAGAAGTTGTTCAAAATCCGTATGACTGCATGTATTCCTTTTCTGCCTAATAATGTTCACCTTCCTAAAATTCCCTTGACTTGTATTATACAAAATAATTCCTGTCTTTTTCTCTTTCTAGCTTTTCTTTCTCAATCTGCTCCTCTGGCTCTATTGTCTCTCAACATCTCTTGGATGTTGATGTTTTTTTATGGCGCTTTTCTTTACCAGTCTTCTCTTTTCAGTCTCATATTTTCCTTAGGTCACATCAGTTATCTTCACAATTTTAATTTCACCTCTGTTCTCATGTTTCTTTCTTCAACACTAGCTAACCTCATTCTACAAGCACTTCAAACTCAAAATCTTCAAAATGTAACATTTCTTCAAATACCCTGGTTAGGAGCAATGTCAACTGTCTATTACCAAACGACTCCCAAAATTTGTCAATTTAGAGTCATAAACATGTCTTAAATACATCGCTTCCCCTCAATCCACACCATTCACCCCAAGCATTTCTCTTAGAAAATTATAATACCTGACAATTCAGTCACTGGTTTCCTCAGGTCATCCTCCTCTTTCATAATGTCTTCCTACTGACGATAGGAAAAAAATCTCAATCTTTTACTTAGTAGACTCACTCAGACTTCTAGTCTCCTGCCATTGTCTTATCATTTAATTATTCATTCAAGAAGTGTTTATTATCATTATTTAGCATTTATTATTTTGAACCTCAGAAACGTTATAATGAATAAGCCATGGTCAATGAATTTGAAATTTACATATGGTGGACAGGAAAGACAAGCAAAAGAAATTACAAAAATGGTGCTGGGTTTCATAGGGGCATAACAGAAGGAAGTCATATCATGATTTTCTGAGGTCATATCATGGAGAATCACCAATTTATGACTGTTCAATTTTTTTTATTATTTCACTATGGTGAAAAGCAATGTAGATTTAGTAGAAATCATAGTTCAAACTTAATTCTTTCATTTTTCCTGGGCAAGCATTGTGCAGTGCTGTACTACCATGGGAAACTGGATAGTGATAGCAAGTAGTTAATCACATGCTTGAATAACCATGCACTGCAATATAGTGTACTACTAAGCTACAATAGGTTAGTAGGTTAGTGTGCATGCAAGATAAAATAAGGTATAACTTGACTGATTTGGGGATCCTCTAGGAGATTGGGCACAGGTCTGGGTGTGTCTCAGTTGGTCATAGAGGAGTAATCTTTGGGTCTATGTCTGGTCATGTCCCTTTTCTCCCTTGTACTTTTCCACTGCTCTTCTTCCTAACCACCATGAACTAAACATCATTGTTCTCACATGCCCTTCCACCATGATATTACTGCATGAAGCCAGCCCAACATGGACTGAATCCCCTGAATCCATGAACCAAATGAAGTGTCTCTTCTTTTAAGCTTAAGGTGTCAGGTATTGTGTCCCAGCAACAAGAAACTGATTGATATGGTTAGGCATAATCTTTTTCAACTACGATGTTCTCAGTTTACAAAGTGAAATAAATGAATTCTCAATTTAAGATTTTTTTTTGTTTACACTTGGTTTATCAGAATATAATCCCATTGTAACCTGAAGGAGGGGCATCAGTATTAGGAAAGGATTAATAGACCAGAGGGGCATTGCAGAGGAGAAACAGTTCATAGACAGGCAGGAGCCAGGAAGCAACAGCAAGAGTTTTCCATCTCTCTCTTTAAATGCCATCTAGGCTGTAAGCCTAGCGATTAATGCTGCCCACATCTGGGGGGAGGGAACTTCCATTATTCACCCTCTTACTTCCAATATCAAACCCTTAATGCATATTCACACACCCTAATCCAGCTACACTTGAAAATCCCCACCTATGACTACATGGTACTTTGGGGGCATATCTAGATGCAAGCCATAATATTTCCCAAAGACTAAACTGTTCTCCTCTTTCTGAACTATAGTTTATTCATAACACCAATCTGCATTGTAGTTATTTGTTCCCTCTTTAATTGTTTGGAGGTAAATATTACATGGCTTTTATATTTGCATCCCAGTTTATGGCAGTCAATGGTCAGAATTCCTATTATTATGTGTTGGATACCAGCTGTGTTACATACATTGTATCTAATTCTAACTACAATCCCTAAATATAGCCATTATTATCACACTTATAAGCCTAAAACAAAGACACAAAGAAGCCATGCTTGCTCAGTTTGATACAATTCATAAGAAATAAAACTGGGACTAAACCATAGGTATCAACTTTTCTCCAAAATGTGTATCATTGTAAATGAACTACAGTAGCAATCTACTGGTTACTGAAGAAATGTTGGAAAGATACATAGATAACTTAATTATAAATCATGGTTAAATGTATGATCTGGAGTTAAAATGACAGAAATAGGGCAAACGTCACACCTATTAACATCCTCTAAAGTATGAGATAATGCTCAAACACACAAAACTTTATTTGTAGTCTTACTACATATATCTTAACCATTGATCTTGATCTGCTTGTTTTAAGGATACTTACTCACAAAAATTTGTTTTAACAAATAAAAGCTTCCATATCTCAGAAAGTTCCATGTAACAGAACATAAAATACTAATAACTGAAGGTAATTACGTAAGGGCATGCCAAACATACCATTCAGTTTGAGTATCCCTTATCTGAAATGCTTTTGACCAGAAGTGTTACAGTTGATACATTGTGTCAACTTGAGAAGTTTAGAAGTTTAACTAAGAGACTCAACAGGGAGCCTAGGTTCTTACTTTGTAAACATCCTAATCCTGTGCAAGAAGAGGGCAAGATTTTGTCAGTGCTATACCTGCCATGGAGGGAGCATGGCCTGTGTGCAATATAAGGAAGGAAAAGAGACTTGCTCTTCCCTGCACCTTTTTGCTGTGGCTGCTTTTGCTGGCTGCTTCCTTGAAGTGCTTCCCTGGTGCCATGCCACCCTGCCTTGGAGGGAGCTGATTATGGACTGAAATCTCCACAAACAGTGAGCTAAATAAACCTTTCTTTACATCATTTTGGGTGTTGAGTATTTTGTCCCAGCTTTGATAGAAAAGTAACCAACACAAAATTTGGTACCAGGAACAGAGTCATTGCTGTGACTATATTTGACCATGTGGTTCAAAAGCTGTTGGGAATGCCTTGTGGTAAGGGTTTGGAAAGGTTCAGAGATGTCACCTGAAAGAGTGGCACTGGAATGCCTTAGGCTGTTCTTCAAGGGAGATTCTGGTCAGAGCTCAGAAGACCAGAAAACCAGTAAAGACCAGGTTTGGGAGGTTTCTGTTGGGAAGAAGAATTGCATTGGCTGTTGGACTTCAGATGATGTATGTTATGGTTTGGCAAAAAGTTTGTCTGTATTTTACTCATGCCCAGAGACTTTGCCTAAGACTAAGATTATAGGTGGTAGATTAATTAATCTAGCAAAAGAAATTTCAAGGCAGTTGAATGTTGAGGCTGTGGCCTGGCTATTGTTGGAGGATTTTAACAAGATTTAAGTTGTAAATCAAGAACAGAATCCAGCAGGATGATTCAAAACATTGTGAGTTTGGCCGGAAAGGAAGCTCTAATAAAGCTGTGAACTGCAAAGCTAGAGCTGAGGAAATCTCAATTGTTGAAAAGTAATAGGAGAATTAAAAAGATGGCTTGAAAGTATCACAAAAAGCAGCAAGTCTCAAACCTTTGCACCCCTGAACTGCAAAAGTGAAAGACTTTGCTTTGAAGTGAAAGCCACAGGGCACAATGTTCCAGAATGATGGTGGCGTAGAAAATTTGTTCCTCAGAATTGAATTCAGAGTGCCTAGCAATCCAGGCACTTGACCACTAACAGCTAAAAGAGAGGAGAGCCTGGCTACTGCTGCAGCTGGCAGCAGGTGTTGGCATCATCCACATGGTGCTGCTTTTAGCTGCATACAGAATGCAAGAGTTCTGAGGTTAAAAAGGCTTTCACTCTGATTTCCAGGAAGTGTGCCCCTGAGAGGGCAGTGTGTGAAGCTAGAAGTGTGAAGCCAATGGTTCAGTGGAGAGCCCAGAATTTTGGAAAAGCCAGTAACATGGATTGTCTAAGGAAAGGTGCAAGGACAGAGCAAATTGGGCCTAAGAGAGATGCTGTGGGAGCTACGATCATCAAAAGTGCCATAGGGTGGAGTCACACAAGCCCTTTGGAGCTCACAATTTGCCACAGATTGCTTCAGATGCTGGACATGAAACTATAGGATTTAACATTTGCCCTAGCGGATTTTGGACTCGCTTTGTATCTCCCTGTTAGTGCCTTTTGGAATGGAAATGTTTATCTTGTGCCATTGCATGTTGGAAGTGTTTAACTTTACACAGGGGACAGAAGCTAAGAGTTTGTTTTACATCTCAGAGGAGACTTTGGATTACAGCAATGGTGAAATTGTTAGGACTTTAGCAACTCTTACCGATAGACTACATGCCTTTTGCATAAAGGGATGTGCATGAGTCTCTGAGGAGGGGGCAAGGACAAAATGTTATGTTTATAATGTAATATAATGTTGATAGACTTAATGTTGACTCTTAAGGATTGTTAAGCTGTGTTATAATGTTCAAGTTGCAAAATGTTAAGAATAAGTATGTCTTGTATCTGGAATCTGGTTTAAAGAAATGTATCAAGTTGACAAGAGGTGGATGGTTATAGTTGATACATTGTGTCAATTTGAGAAGTTTAGAAGTTTAACTAAGAGACTCAACAGGGAGCCAGGGTTCTTATTCTGTAAATATCCTAGTCCTTTGCAAGAGGAGGGCAAGGAGATTTTGTTAGTGCTACACCCAGCATGGAGAGAGGGTGGACTGTGTGCAATATAAGGGAAAAAGAGAGACTTGTTCTTCTCCCCACCTTTTGTTGTGGCTGCTTTTGCTGGCCGCTTCCTTGAAGTGCTGCACAGTGCCATGTCACCCTGCCTTGGAGCCAGGTGATTATGGACTGAAACCTCCACATACAGTGAGCTAAATAAACCTTTCCTTCCTTCATTTTGAGTGTTGAGTATTTTGTCCCAGAAAAGCAACAAGAAGTATTTCAGATTTTTACATATTGAGGTATCAAGTATTTTGAGTGCATCTAAATATTAATAGAGTGCATCTAAAAACAAATGTCACTTGTATTTAATACACATCTTATACATATAGCCTGCACATAATTTTATACAATATCTTTATTGGATATTAGCAATGCAAGTGGATATTAGTAATGCAAGTATCCATTGCATTTTGACTATGGCCTGTCAAATATGGTCAAGTTTGGAATTTTCTACTTGTAGCATCAGGTCAGCACTCAAAAGTTCCAAGTTTGGTATTTTTGGATTAGAGATATTTAACCTAGATTATCTAAAGTTTAAATAGTCTTTCTCCCAGATAAAGTACAAGCTGGTGAATAAATGTGGTCATTATTGTCACTAAACTGAATTTCGAGAGATATCGTAACTTGTTCCAAATAATTTATATAATATCTTAGTTAAAGCACAATATCCTAACATGTTATAATTTATTCAACTGCAATGATACATTAAGTCATAAGCAATAGAAAAACAACTGAATACAAATAAGCCATGTTCTGGTTTTGTTTGGTGTTTTGCTTCCCTGGTCATGCTAGAAGCTAGAAATCTGAAACTAATAGACAATTCTGTTTTTGTATTGTATACATATCTTTATTAAGCAGGTTTGCAATTTACAACCTCATTTAGACAAAGAAAATGAGGCTGCCTGGACTTAATAATTAATCAAAACATTCTCATATCTAGTTAATTCACCGTGAGGTTCTAGCATTAACTGACTCCTGAATCACTCACTGTACATTTAAGTATGTTTTGGTAACACATAAGTTCCTGAATCCAAGGATATGGAAGGCTAAATCATGGTCTTCAATGTCAGTGTCCTAATCCCAAGGACCTGTGAATGTATTCATTCACTTAGCCGAAGGTATCTTGCACATTAGGTTAAGGATGTTTAGATGAGAAAATTGCATTGGACTGTCTACATGCGCACAATGTAATCAAAGGGATCCTTACAGCACGGAAGAAAGAAGAATAGAGTAAGAGAAAAATATATGAAAATGGAATCAGACAACAGAGAGGGAAAGGGAAAGAAAAACACATTTGAAGATGCTATGCTGCCAGCTTTAAAAGATTCACAAGTCAAAAAATGAAGGTATCTTTTAGAAGGTGCAAAAAGTAAGGGAACAGATTCTCTCCACAAGCAGCCAAGTAGGAATGCTGCCTTTACTACACCTTAATTTTAGAACTTCTAAAATCTACAAATTTAAGCTAATAAATTTGCTGTTTTAAGCCACCTAACTTGTGGCAATCTGTTACATTCACCATAGGAAATTAAGGCTCTTAACAGAAAAAAGAGCCATAACTTTAGACCTGCCACTTGTGTGTCACTGGTCAGTGCCAGGGCCTTTTCCTTGTATAGTCAGTCTAGGACTCGGGTTGACACAGACTTGAAACAGCACAGTCATAGCAGGAAGAAGAGAGTACTCGAAGATCTGAGATGCATTCTTCAGTATTTTGGTCTAGAAAGTGGTACATGTCAGTTATGTTCATTATCCATTGGCCAGAAAGTCACATGATCCTGCCTAACTAGAAAAGAGCTGGGAAGTATATTCTCCTATGACCCTGGATGACAAAAAGAAGTGGATATAAGTAAGCACGCATAATATCTACCTCATCCTCCTATCCCTGTCGGAAAGGTAAAAGAGACATGATCTAGAGACATGATCTCACCTGATCTAGTCTAGATCCCCTCTTGTATTGCTATATATCTGTTCTGTGCCAGTCTGGGTTATCATGACCAGCTCTTTATGTTGTTAATTATACCAGTAACATGTGCAGAATCTTTATCAATCTTTCTTCTGCTCTGGATATTACAAAGCTATTCATAATCAAAGGATTTAAGAAATTTGTTTCTCTGATACTGTGCAAAATACCAGTTATAAGTGTATAACATGCTAGCACTTAATATCTCTATTTCCTGCTACTATTGTTTTTGAATATTATTTGATTCATACTGGAGCAGAATGAAAAGATATTACCTACTTTTTCTCTTCAGAAAATAGAGTAACTCAGTTAGGTGAAACCTAAAAGGAACTTCCCGATACACTACCAGATACTAACCCCACTAATGGTAACCAGAGGGAAACCTTAAACATTTTCTCAAATTTTATGTGATTTGTTTTTGTATCTTAAAATGCTCTCATTAGGATATGATGTCATTCTCTACATATTTAAATGCAATAGAAAAGAAAAATTATTTTATGGAATACTTACTTGAAAGAGAGGCATCAGGGCCGGGGATGTAGCTCGGTGACACAGTGCCTGCCTGACAAGCACAAGGTTGTGAGTTTGATCCCTAGTACCAAAAAAAAGAAAGAAAAAGAAAAAGAGAGAGAGAGAGAGAGATCAAGACAATTGGACCACTTTAGCATAATAGGCAGACAACTAAAATGGGCCCCTAATGATCCCTACCTGTGTGTAATTTCTTCTACCCTTGAGTATGTTCTACAACTCATGACTTGTTTCTAATCAACAGAATATAGTAAAAGTAATGGGATATCTTCTCACTTATTAGCATGTATAAGAATGCTTTCCTTCTTGCTTACAAATTATTTCTCCCTTATGGACTTGGATCCAGCAAGCTGCCATAATATAGACAACGTGGTAAGGAGCAGAGGCCAGGCTCTAACCAAAAGTCACAAGGAAGAGAGATGTCTGACCAAAGGACTGCAATAAATTGAACTCTACCAACAGTTACATGAAAGAACTTTAGTCTTTTTCAGTTAATCCTTGAAATTAGACCATAGTCCCAGGTGACACCATTTGCATAGTCTGTGGAAGGTCCCGAGTAGAGGACCCAGGTACTGTAAGATACTGCTTGTCTGCTGTTTTAAGCCTCTGAGTTTTGGGAAAGTTACTATTTAGCAACAGATAACTAATACACTGGGGGTTTTGTTTGTTTTGAGATTTTTTTATATTGTTCCAGCACATTTGCTTTTCAAGTTTTACTATATCCAGGATGGGGGGGGGGTGTAGAAAAAATGGTAACTATGAAATAAGATGGTCTTAGTAGTACTTAAATATAGATTTAAGTTTTTTAAAAACTTTTTTGAATAAAAATTTGAGGCTAGGAATGTAGCTTAATGACAGAGGGCTTATCCCAGCATGTTAGAGTATGCAGGGTCATGGGTTCAGTCCCTAGCACCAAAAAGAAAAGAAAAAGAAAAAGAAAAGAAAAGAAAAGAAAAGAAAAGAAAAGAAAAGAAAAGAAAAGAAAAGAAAAGAAAAGAAGAAAAGAAAAGAAAAGAAGAAAAGAAAAGAAAAGAAAAAAAGGAAAGGAAAGGAAAGAAGAGAAGAGAAAAGAAGAGAAAAGGAAAGAGCACAAATTTGTAAGAAGTGTTTATTTAAAACAAATGATTACCCTCATATGTGACAGAATTATATGAAATTGTATGGGCCTGGTGGCACAGGCTTATAATCCCAGTATTTGGGAAGCTGAGGCAGGAGAATAGTAAATTCCAGCCCAGCATAGACCATGAACTTTGGAAGATCCTGTCTCAAATGAACAAAATAAAAACAATTATGAAGGTTGTAAGTGTCAATTTCAAGGCAGAAGCTGCTTCTTGGGTGGCGTGTAAAGAAAGAAGTGATCTGGGTTGTTTAGAGAGCAAGAGGAGCTTCACGTGCATTCTTCATGTTGTACATCGTTAGTGGTTTTACCATTGCTCATAGATGTCTTCACATCATTTTTGCAAATATGAGTTATTTCACTGTTAATTTTTAAAAATGTTTTAAAAATAAAAATTAACTGCATAGAAGGGACCAGCGAGAGCAGGCTCCAGTACGGGCGCACACACTGGCCAGGCAGGACCAACAGTAAGTTGGTAGGTTAGGTGAACCAGCATTGTGCTCTGGCACACAGACACACAGAAGAGAGGTGGGCAGGCAGGACTGACATTCTATACTGAAGGGCTCTGGAGAATTCCAGCAACAGGAGACCAGTCCCAATCCCCACATCCGGAGGCCCACATCAGCCCCGTACCAAGCACAAACCCCACTACAAACTTGGCTGGAGTACACAGTACATTTCTGGGATCTGATTTCAACACAACCACAGAAATAAGGACACCAGAGGAATTTTACTACCTTTATTTTTCTTTGTTTGTCTGATTGATTCGTTTTCCTTTTTCTGTCTGGTTGCCATTGTTTTGTTTTAGTTTTTTATGGTTATCCTTTTCTTTTCTTTTCTTTTCTTTTCTTTTTTTCCTATTTTTTCACTATTTAGGTTTCTTACTGTTATGGTTGACACATTGTGTCAACTTAAGAAGTTTAGAAATTTAACTGAGAGACTCAGCACGGAGCCAGGGTTCTTACTCGGTAAATATTCTCATCCTGTACAAAGGAGGGCAAGGACATTTTGTGAGTGCTACACCCACCCTGGGAGGGGGCAGTGCATGGCCTGTGTACAATATAAGGGATGGAGAAGAGGCTTGCGTTTGCTTTTTTTTGCTCTGGCTGCTGCCTTGAAGTGTTGCCCCAGTACCGTGCCACCCTGCCTTGGAGCCAACTGATTATGGACTGAAATCTCCAAAAACTGTAAGCTAAATAACCTTTTCTTTCCTAATTTTGAGTGTCAGGTGTTTGTCTCAGCAACGAGAAAAAAGTAACCAAGACACTTACCTTTCTTTTTGTTTCTTTCTACTTATCTTTCTCTTTCCTCAACTATCTCTCTTGATTTTATGATATTTCCATGTGCGTGAATATTGACACTTCTTTTTCTGGTTCACTTCAGTAGTCCTTTGCTTTCGCTTTCATGCTTTGTCTCCTATTTTCTCCAGTTTCCCAAAACTAGGATGATCATCCTTTGCCTTCCAGTCTTGCTTCTTCTAACCTCATTTATCTCTCTACCTTGTCCCCTATGCCTCTTAAATCCTACCCCCATCTCCCACAAAAGGATAAAATCACTATACTAATGGGAAATTATTGCATACATGTTCCTGGTATATGTTGGATTTTGTTATATAACTGTAGAATTTGCTCCTGTGGTTAAAGATATCAGGTTAATAGTTACCACAGATTGTCAGTAGCTAGGCTATACTTCAAGCTATTATTATTACTACCTGTACTACTTTAGCCAAGATGTTATTCATGTTATAATCAAATTTTTCCCTTGTATGACAACACTACGTTTGTTGGGGTCATAACCATTACCATAATCCATACCCTGATGAATCCACTGTTTAATTATACAAGACATTTAGAGAAGATCTAATGCCACAAGTACTGAAACTATTTAATAAAATTGAAAGGAAACAATACTTCAGAAGCATTCACAAAAACAAGTATTACCTGAGGCCAAAACTAGATAATGCAAAAAAAAAACCTACAGGCCAAACTCCCTAGTGAACATAGATGCAAAATGCCTCAATAAGAAACTGGCAAGCACAGTTCAGCAAATCAGCAGGAAGGTTATTCACCATGACCAAGTAGGATTCATCCCAGGGATGCAGGATGGTTCAGCTTATTCAAGTAAATAATGTAATACACCATGGAAACACAGCCAAAGACAAAAATCACATAAACATCTCCTTAGATGCAGACAAAGTTTTTGACAAAGTCCAACACACATTCATGATAAAAAAAAAAACCCTACAGAAAATTGGAATAGACGGTCTGTATTTTAATCTGATAAAAATCATCTATGAGAAAAAAAAAGCCAACATCATACTAAATAGTCAAAAGCATAAAGCTTTCATTCTAAAATCAGGAACAAGGCAAGGATGTTCACTATCACCATTGCTATTCAATATAGTTCTGGAAACATTAGCCAGAACAATTAGACAAGAGAAAGAAATAAAAGAAATAAAGACAGAAAAATGAGATAAATTATCATTATTTACAGATGACATGATATTCTACATAAAAGACCCCAAAGACTCCACCAGGAGACTTTTAGATTTAATAACCAAATTCAGTAGCATAGCTGAATGAAAAATCAACACTCAAAAGTCAATATCATTCCTGTACACAAGCAACAAACTCACTGAGAGAGAAATTAGAGAAAGCACAACCTTCACAATAACATCCAAAAAAAATGAAATACTCAGAATTATTCTAACAAAGGAAGGAAAAAAATCTATACATTGAAAATTACAGTACTCTGAAAAAGGAGATCAAAGAGGATTCTTAAAATGGACAGATATCCCTTGCTCATAGATAGGAAGAGCCAGCATAATGAAAATAGCCATATTTCCAAAATTGTTATACAGATTTAATACAATCCAATCAAAGTACCATTAGCATACTGTACAGAACTAGAGAAAACATTCCTAAAATTCATTTTGAACCAGAAGAGATCTAGAATAGCAAAAACAATTCTTGGCAACAAAGACAAAAAGAGGGCATTAAATTCCTGAGCTGAAATTATACTACAAAGCTTTTGTGATAAAAACAGCATGTTAATGGGGAAAAAAAAGACCTGAGGATCAATACAACAGATTAGAAGACCCAGAAACAACTCTAAGCACACTCAGCCACCTTGTTTTTGACAAAAGAGCCAAACAAATTCACTGGAAAAAAGACAGCTTCTTTAACAAATGCTGCTGGAAAAACCGACTTTCCAAATGCCCAAGACTAAAACTAGACACATATCTATCAACAAGTACTAAACTAAAATCAAAATCTATCAAAGATTCAAGTATTAAAATGGAAACACTAAATCTGCTGGGAGAGAGAATAGGGAGAACTCCTGAAGACATAGGAATAGGCAAAGATTTCATGAACAAAACCCCAATTGCACAGGAAATAATACAAAGAATCAGTAAGTGGGACCTTGTCCTATTAAAAAGCTTTGAAAAAGAAAAAGAAATGACTAACAGAGTGAAAAGACAACCCACAGAGTGGTAAAGAATTTTAGTCAGTTGTCCTTCAGAAAAAGACTTATATATAGAACATTTAAAGAACCAAAATCATATCCCTCAAATTTAAAGACCCAATCAAAAAATGGGCATCTGAGATGAATACACACTTCTCAGAAAAACATATAAATAGCAAAGAAATATACAAAGAAATGTTTAATATTACTGGTCATTCAAGTGATGCAAATTAAAACAACACTGAGATTCCATCTTATCCCAGAAAAAATGGCTATCATCAAGAAAATAACCAATAACAAATGCTGGCAGGGCTATGGGGAAAAAAGAACTCTTCCCCTCTGTTGGTAATAGTGCAGACTGGTACAGCCACTGTGGATAGCAGTGTGAAGATTCCTTGGAAAAGCTAGGATTACAGGTCCCATTCTACCCAGCTATTCCCCTTCTACATATCTTTCCAGAAGAATTAAAAACATCATACCCCAGCAATAAATGTACATCCATATTTATAGCAACAGTTTGTAATAGCCAAATCTTGGAAACATCTCAAATGCCCATCACTTGAAGAATGGATAAAAATATATGTGTTTTTTTAATACAATGGAGTACTACTCAGCCATAAAGAAAGATAAACAGAAGATATTTCTAGGTAAATCAAAGCACCTTGAGACCATACTCTTCAGTGAAATAAATCAGACACACATGTGTAAACATCACATTGTCTCCCTGGTATGAGAAACTGAAAGAGTAAATAAGAACCAAACTATACAATGAATATTGTGAAATGCAAAGAAATTAGTCAAAAGGAAAGATGAGCTAAGATGGAGGAAGAAGTAAAGGAAGGAAGGAAAAGGAAAAAGATGATTAAAAAAGATAAAATGGAAACAAAACTTTGTCAATAGGGAGGGGAAGAGGAGCTGAAGGATGGAGAGGCAACTGAGAAAAAAAGAGGAATTAAAATATATCATGTATAGATAAAAACTATCCTATGATGAATATGAACATTATACCTAAAATGTAAATAAATTAATTTAAATGTAGTATAAATTAATAAACTTAATTTTAAAAATGAAGAAAAACTTAATGGCATGCAGTGAAATACAACAGATATTGACCTTTTTGAGATCTATTTGTAAACTTATTTTAGCATTAATATATTTTCAGTAACATCATATTGGTTTTATTAGTAGTAAAAATAAAATGTTTAACATGTGCAGAAAAAGAAGTTATTCTTGAACTGAGACACTAATATGCCTCTAAAATGTATTTACAAAGTTTTCCATCTATATGCACACTAACTTACACTATAGTCAAAGAAATAAATCCGTTAGGTAAACTGAGTTATACATAAAGTGAGTTTATCACTCTTTATGATATAATTAAAAAATGTTCTTCTCTATTTCTTAATGAATTCCAAAATTTAAGGGGAAAGAAAGAAAAGTAGGAGGAAAAAATAATTTGAGATAAACACTTGGAAATTTTTATTAGATTTACACTGTGTCAGGATGAATTGTTCTCATAGGATGACAAAATATGACTAGGAAGAATGCAATAATACAAAAAAATCTGTATAGGTACTTTTAAATTTAAGTAACAGAATAACTCCAATCTTTAAAGACTTAGGCATAAAGTCTTCTGTTCAAAATGATTTTTTTTTTTATTTTGGCAGGGGGGAGGTTTCTTGTTTGTTTTAAACTTTATCTCTTTAAGCTGTCCTTATCACGTATCCAAGAAGTAAACCAAGCTGGTAGAGAAAGAGTTGAGAAATTACAGCCACGTAAATTTATTGTAGTCAACTCTTGACACTGCAAAACTGGCAAGAAAGCACAAATCATATATATATGGCAAGTGATTGTCCCACTGTGCTACATATCCAGCCATATATATATGAATGAAAATCAGAGTGAATCAATTCCAGTACAATATATTTTGAAAACCTGATCCTTAAAAGAAAGTACTATAACTCACTAACAACTAACAGAAAGGGGGAAGAAAAATCCTCATTTAAGGAATATAATTTATTGCCTACTTTGTGACCAAAAAAAAAGTTGAAAAATGTCACATTTTTCTACTCCTCAATATAATATATTAAGGCATTTCAAGAAAATGGAATTTCTGCTTAATAAAAGAAAAACCACACATACAGCAAACCATGAAAAGGGAAAATAATTTTGAATGTATGCACTTCTCCATTGCAATACAATCCCATGAAAAGATAAAGTTCCATTAAAAGGGCCATATTTTGGGTCCAAAGCTTAAATGGAATCCTCTTAACCCAAAAGATTTCTGCCTCTACATACTTCTAGAGTAACCTTTACCATAGATTCACATTTTAGGATTTTACTTCCAGCCTTCTTTGAGAGGTCATGAATTAACATAATGTAGTTGTTACATGTAAAAGACAACAATTTGAATTGCAACTTGAAATCAATTGGAAACCTGCCCAGTCTCTAGAGGACACTTGTGTTTCACAGAACTAAGCCCTTTAAGTATCAAAAACAAGTACAAATTCAACACATCAAATTGATGTTTTCCATTGCATAAGAGAATAAGTTCACATGAATGACAATTTCTGCAATGCAAAGCACAGTTTAACCTGACAATATTTTCAATTTAAATGTAACACTAACCAGACAGCTATAGGAAATATTACATATCACATTACCATTTGGAATTAGCTGGTAAGATGTGAGAAAGTTGTCAATTGTTAGGCTTCTGGCTATATTAGAAATTATACAAGAGTATTAGTAAATACATTTATATAATTAGAACCAAATTTAACTCTAAAATCCTAAAGGTTCAGTATCTTAGAAATGTGAAGAAAAATTTAAATCTCCAACCTTGGTTTCCTCATCTCTAATCTGAGAAGTCTGAGACAAACAGTACTGTATTTATTAGGTATTGCCTTACAACAAACCACTCTAAACTTAATGCTGAGCACTTCCAATGCTCTCTCCCATCATCTCAGATGGGCTCCCATACTGCATGTTGTCAGCTGACTAGTTAGCTCTGATCATCTGGTCTTGATGGAATCACCGGGGAAATCAAGCTTTCCTCTACTGGAATCCTCTCACAGGTCTCCCACACAAGCAAGCTAGGATATTCTCTCTTGGCAGTATCGGGAGCTCACAAAAGGAAGATGAAATGAAGAAATGCGTTTCAAGATTCTGCTTGTATGAACTCTGATATAATCTCACTGTGCAAAGCAAATCATACAGCCAGGTTAGGATCAGGATGGGTAAGTCACTGCCAAAGAGCATGAAATGGAGAGGCATGGAAATCACTTTATTGTAATCTTTAAAGTTGCTTTTCAGCATGTGTTTGGTTGAGTATATTATTTGTCTTACGAGGCTTCCAGCACAAAATACTGGAAAATACCCTGTAATGGTTTGTATATAGATGGCCCCCCCAAGCCTCATGTAGTCACGGAAGTGGCTGAGTCTAACATTTATGACTGATTTGTTGTCTAGTGCTGGGATTCGCAGTGTGAGGGCTGCACCCGCCCAGGGCTGGAGCCGACCTACAATGTAACGTTGGAATGGGGGCGGGTTTTTCCCACGTGCGTGGTTCGCTCTTCTTGCTGGCTGCAGGCGCCATGAACGGCTGCCCCCCAGTCACGCCATCCTGCCTCAGAACCAGCTGAGTATGGACTGAAACCCCCAACACTGTAAGAAATAAACCTCTCCTTCCTTCACTTTGGGTGTCAGATATTTTGTCTCAATGACAAGAGAAAAGTAACCAAGACATACCCTGAGGATAGAGGGGGAATATTGGAGAAAAAAATCAGCTACCTCTTCTTTGACACTAAGGCTCCATGGAATTATATATGAATAATCTATACCTGAAAAAATTACACCTATATTTTAATTCAGAGTTAGTGTGGAATGACTGACTGATCTAACCTTCATTCACTTGCCTCAATATTTTTATCAAAGATTTTTAAAATAATAAAATAAGCAGGCAAGGAAAATTTGAAGGATAACCATGTTCAATGAATGCATGACTACATGCATTAACTTTCATTTCTCATTCCCATTCCAATAAAAGCAGAAGAAAAATAAATAGAAAGAAAGGGAGAGTGATGTAGTAGTTTTTAAAAGACAGAATATTGAGGTCAAGCAATAATTTGGATCAAGTAAGTCACACTGTAATGTCATTCCCAGGAATTGTCTTATAAACCACAACCAGATAAAAGAATTCTTTCTTACTGGCCTCTTCTTTTAGGAAGAGAAAGGGAACCTAAATCTCTGCCTCAAATTATGCCCACAGACAAACTTAAAATCCAAGGTTATAAGTCATAATCTTGGCCACTGGTTAAATCATCCAGTAATAAAAATGCATTTCCTCCCTTTTTTGAAGGGTAACCCTGAGAACTAAAGTATGGTAAAGGACAAAGCTATGCAAGCACATATAAATCACAGTTATGTTTTGCAATAAGTTATGATATCTCTGCTTCCTATACCGCTCCCTTCCTTTCTTCACAGGTAGAAGTTATATTGCTGTATTTATACCTTTGTATATAAATTGCTTAAAGCAATATACAAGTACGCAATCTTAATTTTCCAATAATTTCTCAATTGGGCTAAAACTGTGATCAAGTGTACTAATGAATAAAAAGTTAAATGAATTTCCGGAAGTCGCATCAAACAACCACTCTGCCAAGATAAGAAATCTGATAGTTTGGCCGCCGAAGAATTTATTTAACTAACATAGTCAGAGAAGTCATGCTGTAGTATACTCTTGTACATTCAAAATTTCTTAAAGGCTCATCTTGAGCAAACTGTCTTGGGCTTTAGCAACAAAATATATAAACTGCATAGCTAGTAAATAATAAAAATTTCTTTCTTAGAATTCTGGAGACTAGGAAGTCCAAGATCAAGGTGCTGGCAGATTTAGTGTCTGATGAAAGCCCAGGGTCAGGCTTATGGCTTCCACCTTCTTGCTGTACCCACACATAGAGGAAGAGGCAAAGCATCATTTTCAGGTTTCTTATAAGGACACCAACCCCATTCCTAAGGGCTCTTCCCTCTCAATATAATCACCCTAAAACCCCGTTTCTAGTATCAGCAACTTGGAGGTAAGAATTTCAACATACGACTGAGATCACAAATCATTTAAATTTTTCCTCTTCATAACACAGTCCTAATTAAAGTACCATACCACTGTTTGTCAGTTTAAATTATTAATATTTTATCCCCAATCTGCATGTAAATTACCATATGATAAAGAAGTTACAGGCTCTTTCTGTCATTTCCATAACCCACATATATTCTAATGTCATGTATGCCAGTTTGGAAACCAAGACCCTAAATCAGTTCTCTCCTATCTGTATTATTTCAACAATCAAAATTTCATTTTTTTTCTAATTTAAAACAAAATCCTGACATAATTTTGTTTTACATTTTAAACTTTGAATTCTTGATTTTTTAGTTAATTAGAGCTTCCAAACTCAGCATAGATATATATTTCTTGCTTCCAAATGCTAGAACCTAATTCTTATTTGAAAAATTACATGAGGTCAGCTTCAATTTCTCATGAGATTTCACTTGGATAACACGAAATGTCATCATTTTACCTTCTATTCACTGGTGGGTGAATTGTACTGCCCTATCATTAAAGTTATTGAGTCTACATTTATAAAATGGCACAAGAAAGAAAGAAAAGGAAGAAAACTGCTATATATGTGAAAGGTTGAGAAGATAATTTGCAATTGTATTCCAAAATTGATTAGAATCTACTCACCAGTTCTGGGTCTTTCATACACTACCAAATTCCTGAGAAAACACAGCACTTTTGAAATTCTATATCATTTTCCATTCTTTTTTTCTGTTTTGCTTTTTAAAAATAAAAAAAAATGAGGAAAAATGTCACATGGCATTGCCACTCACTAGTTTTCATGAGCTCAAGTTCATGATTTCAAAGTCTCTCCTAAAGGGAAGTTTAGGAAATAATGAGGGTTCTTTAACTACCCTTGACTTCAATCAAATTGGAACGCCTTTCTTTGTTCTTAATTAACTTTTAATGTGTGTAGGGTGGACAGCCAATCATTCTAATTCTCCCTGGGACGTTTTTGAAGATGGAATTTTGATTGGAAATTGGGGAAGAGGCTGCGGTGGCAAATTCAGACAGCAGGGATCACATCCTGTAGGCCTTGGGAAACAATAGTGATGGAAGAAAACGAAAGCGGAAGTAACTACAGAGGAGGAACATCTGTTTTGTCTAGACTAGCAGAAGCAATGGAAATCTAGCAGCCCGGTTTTTCCCTTCATTTCTTATTTATAAAACTAAGGAGTAGTACATATTTTCAGTTTTGTTCTTAATTTAAGAGGAAGAAAGGAAAAAACCCAAAAGAAGCCCCCTGCTGGCTACTCTAATTTTTATTTGTTCCTTAAAGAAGAAAAAAAAGTAAAAATCCCCCAATTTTATCTACACTTAAGCCATAATTTAATCTTCTATAATTAATTGTGATTTATTCCACTTCTTGTTAATTGAACTAAATGCAAAGGCAATTCTGTAACTTGTCTTTGATCAAAAGAAAAACAAATTGATCTCTAAAACGTACTCATTGTCTTGGTTATTTTCTCATTGCTGAGACACAGTAACAGACACCCACAGATGTAAGAAGAAAAAGCTTATTTTGGTTCACAGTTTACAGGTTTAGGTCAATACTTTGCTCGCTTCAAGGCAGGGTGGCTTAGCAGAGGAGAGCTGTTCATTACATGGCAGAAGAAAGCCCAGGGAGATCAAGGGCGGAGGGAGGGAGACAGACCATTCCAGAGCACGCCCCAGTGGCCCCCCTCTCCAACCAGGCTTCACCTCCCAGCATCACAGTTGGCTGTAAACTCATCAGTGGACTGATCCACCGATGATTATCATGGCCTCATGATCCAGTCACCTCCCAAAAGTCCAATCTATGAGCACATGAAGATTAACACATCTTTTATTTTAAACCATAACACATATTTAATTTTAAATCATGCTTACCATTATATTTCTAGATGTATTTTGCAATTTCTACCTTCATCGGAACAAAGAGTTTGTTTGGTGCCAACTACATGAAGGTCTTTAAAATTAAATAATAATCAGAGTTTATCAAAAGTATTTATGATAACAGTCACTCATCTTATTCTAGGACATGAACACTGTGTGTGGTAAAAGTTCTGAGACTGAATTCATCTCATGTTGTAAATTGAGACTGTGAGGAAGCGCTTCCCTAGACTTAATCTTTAGGAAACTCCTGAGGGCAGCCTGAGGCATGTTGTACAGAAATGAAAATAAAAATAATCAAGTATTTCTCTTTACATAAAGCAAATATTTTACTGCATTTTATAAGAATCTCTGCTGTGTCCAATACAGGAATCTTACCATCACACACATATGGTTAAACATTCAAAGCCTATTTATAAAGCAGAGGCAGTAGTACAAATTCACATCACTTACAATTAGGCACATTTTAAAAGAGAGCATGATTAATGAAACAGAAAGTTTCTCATGGAGAGCAGTGTGTCCTGTGATAGTGACAGTTACATCAGAACAAACAACATACACATTTATCTTCATTTTACTCAGTTTTCTGCTGAGCAGAACAGTTGGACATGTGTAAAAGCACAGAGGAAACTGACAGCTGTTTTGGTATTGGCTTGGTCTTTCTCCAGGCCCTCTCTTACATGATCATTCTTTACTTGTCCCTTTGATGACTTTGAGAAAGTGCATCGTTCAGCCATTTGACATTCTCCGTATAAGATCAGGCATAAGTCTGTTAAACAGAGCTGCATTCCTGAGTTAGTTTTAAGAATGTTACTATTTTACATAAACACCCTTGACCTCTCAGAGTTAGTAGTGTGTGCATAAAAGTTGCCAGGACATGCTAAACTTCTCCTAACACAGCCCAGTCAACAACTTTATGACAGTCCTTCTGGAATGAGTTTTGCCTAATACCTTCCAGTGGTCACAAGACAGTCAGGGGATTGGAAATGTATCGCTTGATGAGGTGTGTAGACTGATAACAACAGGGTAAGCAACTGTGTCCCCCAGGAAGCTCCAAAGTCCAGGGTCCATTCAGGGTCAACTACCAGTTTGCCTTGCTGAGTTCTAGCATTTCCCATCAACTGAAGCCCAGTAGGGATCAGCTTCCCAAAGTCAAACCTAAAAGGAATACAGCCAGCCTAGCTAAAAGCTGAATGGAAAAGCATGGCTGCCCAAGGTCCACGGAACATTGGGGAAAATCCCAGTGTGTGGCCCACACTGTCACAGAAAGCACTCCCTGACTGTGGATAAACACATCTGGTAGGGAGTGGGGCTCAAATCAGAATCCGCCCACTGAATCAGGGAGGGTTTGTCTGGGCCTCCAGTTTAGATAAAGAATGATAATTTCTGTATTATTTTTGTTGCTTTGTTTTTAAAATAGAAGATCAGTTCTCGAGCTTCGAGCTGTCTGATCATTGCAGCTATGCAATGCACAGGTGCTCCTGAAGAGGGCACCATTGAACCTGCTCAGGGACCGTGAGTCCCTTCTCGGTGACACGTGTGGCTGCCTCTGAGCCCGCAAGACACCACTGCCTTCAGACAAGAGGTCAATGACTGAAAGGAAAAATGCCTGCTCGCGCAGAGTTGGACCAGACCACTGAGGTAGCTCATGAGAAGGGCCAGGGGCTTCATCTTTAACAATTCTGTTTACTTGTCTAAGAAAAGAGAGTATGAGAAGAAAGCAAGACTGCTTTCGTGGGCGATTTTCATGATTCAAGCTGTTATTGAGACCAAATATAATTATGAGTCCCACAACCCTCAAGTTGATGCACAATTTTAATATCAGTTTAATGAATCAAAATAGAAAATGATATACAATAAAACACATTCCATTTGTGTTGCACAGAATATATGCAATCACACGATTTCAAATTTTTAATTATAAGGAGGTATGCTTGGCAGAGAAAACTAGGAAGCATTTCAAATCTCTTCCTTGCTCTGACAAATTTTAGGGCAAGAAATTTTTGGTTTTCTTCTTTTTGAGGGGAGGGGGCTTGCTGGGAATTGAACCCAGGGCCGTGTGCATGCTAAACAGACAATCTATCACTGAGCTATCTCCCAATTTCAATAAAACAGCTTTTAATTTAATCATAGAGAACTTATTTTCTAGACTCTGAAGGAAACAGATGTATCTGATTATGTATTGCACATGCCTTTCTCATTTCAGACCGCATTTTAGGACAAACTTGCATCCTTTAGTAAGTATGTAATATTAGAAATTGTGAAAAACTGTAGAAAGCATGGGAAATGTTATAGTTACATGTACGTAGATTATATAAAAGATTCTAATAAATCCATTTCAGCGTTACTGTTTTAACACTGAATAGCTTAGACAGTGAAGGTGAACCTTCTAGAACTTTGAGTGATAAACAGCCAGCTGCAGCGCGCATACCATAGGTTCATCGCCACTGCCTCAGGAGTTAATAGGACACACATAATGATATAGGAGAAGTTTAATAACTAGTACATAAATATAATCTCAATAACTATACAGTTAAGTTTGAGTGAATCAAAGCATTCATTATTATTTTATTAGACTGATATCCTTGGTGACTCAAGACTCTATATACTGGTGACTCCCTGTTGAATCTCAGAAAGTCTTATACTGTCACCCTCTGATGGTTCCCTGCCTTTCACAGCTGCCTCTGCTTCTCCACTTGACACTCACTAATCTACCTCTATTATACTATATATAATATTTGTGCTCAGAGTTGAGTTGAATTTCTCAGGAAGAGTTAATGTTGAAGTCCTCTCAGTGCTCCAGGAAGTGACCTTATTTGGAAATAGAGCTGCAGCAGATGTAACTAGTAATAAAATGGTTCTCATACAGGAATAAAGTTGGCCCCTGCTGCACTATTTCAGTTGCCCTTATAAGAATACATCCATCTGAAGACACATACACACAGAGAGAGAACACAGTGTGACAGCTCAGGCAGAGATGGCAATTCTGCAGTTGCAAATCAAGGAACACCAAAGACAGCTGCCACACCGCCAGAGCCTAAGAAGCCTAAGAAGAAACAAGGGCAGATTTTCTTGAAGATTTAAGACAGACCCTGGCCCTGGTGGCATTTAAATTTCAAACATCAGGATTGTTAGACAGAACGTTTCTGTTTCTTTAAGTCACCTACACATATGGTGCTTTTAAAGGCAGCCCTAGCAACCTAATACAATTTCAATTGATCACAATTTTAATCTGCATTTCCCACACTTTCTTAAAATGCTTTAGTCCACTGAATTCCACACATTGCATTTTTTAAAAGGAACGCTGCTATACTCCTCACAGGATTCTTCACTGCCACTTATGTTCTGAGGTTCCTTGAAACACCTCAAATAGTCCTACCATTGTAAACATGTGTTAGGGCTTTCCAAGTTCACGTCTACTGTTTGAATCTCACTAAAGCTCTGTGAGCCAACCCTCTGGCCATGTTTCTCTGCTGCACACCAAGCTCAAAGATACTCAGAAGCCTCATCTTCTCTTTCAGAGTTAGTTACCCTTCTTGTACCCATCTCCCTAAAGCTAAACTTCCCGTAAGAGGAGTTCAGCAGCGTGCCTTGTCACTTCCTCTAGTTTTGTCAAAAGTAAGAAATACATTTCTGTGAATCTCTGTCTTCAAGAGGAGTTGGAAAAACCTTTGAAAATTCTGACTAATTTGGCATGTTTTCCCTTTCTCTTCTCCTTTCCTTCTTGTTGCCTGACACTGAAGTCTAATAACTTGTACAGCCCAGGTTTTCTTCCAAGTGAGCCTCAATGTACAAAGTTTTCTCCTCCTCACCTGGACCCCAGGTAAAGGGAAGAAAACAAGTTGGATGTAGATGCCTTATAGATTGAGTCAGATGAGGGTTCAAGAATGAAGCACAGAGCGTCTGTCCTTGTAGCCAGGATGGAGGGATCCACCTCTGTTCACCTTCTAAGGCCTTTCTGTAGGTTTAAGCTAAATTTTACTCTGCTTTTTGGAACTTCAACATACAATCAAGTTCTGAAATACTTGGAAAAATTCTTTTTATTATAATTCTTCATGTGATTGTTTTTTCATAAATGAATAAAAGAAAAGCAATATCAAATTTTGATTTTGGGGGGCATCGATCTTGACAATGTTTAAAAATCACAACATTGGTGTGTAATCCAGCTTTCTCTTAAGACAGCTTTGAAGATAACAATTTTAAAAGAAAAAAAATTTGCTATATTTTGGTAGCTAGAAAATTGTGATTTTGTGTGAAAACCAAAATGTTTTATATGAGCATGCAAACTAACAGATATACAAATTCAAGATTTAATATAAAATATAAACAAAGGCTAAATAACCTAGTATTTCTCATTACTTGTAGAATGCCAAAATGGTCGTACATAGAGTAATGAGACTCATCTTTATCCATTTGTTAACGATCTGTGTTTCATACACACACACACGCACATACACACATATTTGCATAAAATATTTTAAAATATATATTTTGTTAAATGCTATAATTTACCTTATATACCAGAACTATACACATAGATACATAATAACTATGATGTTAATACCTGGCAAGCTCCACCAAAAAATGTAATCCTAGCCTGATGTTATTTGCAATAAAATTTATTTTTTATTTAATTTTTTCATTTATGATAAAATCTTAGAAATGCATAACCCCAGAATACATAAATGCTTTTTTCACCATACTACACATGATTTAAAGCCTTCGTGTGACTTATTCAGAATTATTCAAAACTGTTAGAACTTAACTGTATCCCCATTCTTTTCTCTGTCGCTCATAAAGCAACAGAGAATGAAAATGGTAACCTTGAACCTGCTCTCCTTTTAAAAATAGTAAACAATCAGAAAAGTTAAATACTTTAAATAGCACTTAAAAATTATTTACCATATATTTTATAACAGAACATGCTATAACAATATATGTACAAAAGTGCAAGAACTACAATACTATACCGACATATGTGAAAAGAAAAGCAAGATTTATTTTTATGGAAATTTTAATATTGAATTTTTATCACATTAACAGATTTGAGGAAGAAAACTATATGATCACTCTGAGAAATTCCAAAACAATAATAGGAAAAACATCATGGAAAAATAAGGCTCATATTTTAAAATGTTATAGCATCTCTAGCTAATACACCTTATGTAAAATACAGAGTACAAATCTTCTTTAATTTGATGAAGAATATCCCACATCAGTAGCCAGAAGGATACTTAACTATGATTAAATGTTAAAATGTTTTGTATAGTAATAATAAAGTAAGGAACAAGATAAATGTGCTTTCTAAAATCAATTTTTTAGTAGTATGGAAGTTTTTGCAAATCTGTCAAGGCAAGAAAGCTGCAACTTTGAAAAAAAGAGATTATCTACCATTACATACAGATGCAATATGATTGTCTTTTCTAAAATCCTAAAGAATACAATTTAGAAACTTACAATTCAAAAAGTTACTTGATTACATAAGTTTAAAAAAATAAAGTTTCATACCCGCTTGGAACTGTCACTTATAAACAGTATAGGGAAATATCCTATTTATACTACAAATTTTTAAAATGTACAATATCCAAAATAAACTTAAGAAATATGTTCTAAACTAAAAAAAGGGGGAAAAAAAACCTGGGCATAGTGGCACATGCCTATAATCCCAATACTTGTGAAGCTAAAGCAGAAGGATCCCGTGAGTTCCAGGCCAACCAGGGCTACATAGTGAGTTCAAAGCTAGTCTGCACTACAAAGAAAGACCATACCTCAAACCACTCCCCACCAAAAAAGAAATGTACAATTCCTATGTAAAAACAATTGGAAATTTTTTAAGAAAACCACAAAAAAAGCTATAAATAAGAACAAATGCGTAAAGTATTGGTATGTGAGCCTCAACATTATATACATGTGAAGTCTGCTCAAATTATTTTATAAGTTAAATACCACACCATTAAAACATTTTAACAGATTAATTTAACAAAGTCGTTTTTCCAAATTAAACAGATGAGAATTGTTGAAATATTTTAGAGTAGGAAGAATAATGGAGAGAATATATTGATCATAGTCTGAGATATAGCAATAATATACAGTAATTGAAATGGTATACTGAAACAAAAAAAAACTCAAATATTTATAAAATTGTAATAAGCTTTGATTTTAGAATTGCAAATTATTGGGGAAATATTATATTATTATTTAGCAAAATATTATTCAGTAAATTGTGTTAGAAAAATGGCCCTGTATTTGGGGGTGAAGTATATAGTAAAATAAATTTCAGATGAGTTAAACAAATAGATATCAAAATGAATAATTGAAAAATAGAAGAAAATCATAGAGTGATATTTATGTGATATTCTATGAGAAGCTATTTATAAGAATTATCCAAAGTAAGAAGCTACAAAGCTGTCCAGTGATCCTTCAGTGGTGATGGGCATTAGTGCCACAAACAAACTCCCTGGACACCAAATTCTACACCTGTCAAATCCCACAGCTTAGTGTTTGCACATAACCTGGTTAAGTCCTTTTCTATACTTTGTCATCTTTCCCACTTATAACACTTCTACAAAATAAATGCTATACAAAAATTGTTATATTACTTAGAGAGTAGCAATAGTATCCATGTCTAAAACATATGTAAGGATTTTTTGATCCAGAATACAGTGATCCATGAATGGTTGAATCCACAAAAGTCCGGTCCATGGATGCAAAGACTAACTGTAGTTCAAAGCATAGTTTATTAACTATTCCTTTTAGAATCATCAGGGATACTTGCTAAAAACAGTTGCTTGCCCAGTGCCAAAGGATTATGAAATACTGTATCCAAGTGTTGGGACCTGAGAATCTGATGTTTTTATAGTACTGGGGACTGAACCAAGACTGAACCCTCTTCCACAGGAGGCATTTTCTACCATTGAGCTGCTTCCACAGTCCAACAATATGATATCAAGAGATTCTGATACATATTATACTTAGGAGCTACTGCCAAGGAGGATAAGGTAGATCATTTTAATATTCAAGTGTGAAACTTTCTAGAAATATAAACACACAAATTCAAAAGTCAAAAGAAGCCCTGATTTTTAAAAGAAATTACAATATTCGATGAGGAAAGATTGAATAAAATTAATAAATTGTAAAACAAGTCATAAAGAAAGGCAATGCTCAAACACAAGAAAATGATGAATAAGCAAAGGAAAAGCAAAATAAAACAGTTAATTCTCACTTGTCAAATAAAACCACACAGAGATTGCTTTACAAATTGGAAACATGTTTTTATCGTGACTGGTACTGGCAAATGCACTTGTCCCTGCTAAATATCGTCTGAGAGTCATGTTTAATACAATTTTACTGGACAGCAATTTACATGAATCAAATATCTAAAACTTATTTATATCTAAACTTTGAATCTAGCAATTTCACTTTTGGGGAATTATCCTGAGAAAATAACCAGACCTGTACTAACAATTTATATGCAAGGAATAAACAAAAGCAAGGATTAACCCACATTCTATGTTCAGTAATGAAAAATGAAAACAAAAATCCCTCAATAAAGAACATTTTCATAAGTCAATTAATAATTTTTAAAACCTTCAATATAGTTTTAAAAGGAAAGCAGCACTATGCAACATATCTCTCAGACATATGATTCCAAGTTTTTAAAAGATATATTCCAACTTTTTTTCTTATGTGCAGAGAAAAGATACTAGGAAATGTGATTCTCAGAGAATCTTAATAATTCAAAGAGCCCTGCATATCTAAAACTTCTACATCAACAGATTCAACCAACTTACAGATAGAAAATATTTTAAAATTCCACAGTACTGAATACATGCAGAATTTTCTTGTCATTATTCCCCATAATAATACTGTGTAACAACTGTTTATGAAAGATTTATATAGTGTAAGGTATCATAAGTAATCAAGAGATGATTAAAATATACCTGAAGATGTGCATAGGTTATATTCAAATATACCTTTTTATGTCTGTAGATTTTGGTAGCCATAAACAGATCCTAGAAACAATATTCCTTGAATACTGTGGGACAACTATATATGATAGTTTCAGTTTTCCTAATTTTTCTTCACTTTCCAAGCTTTTTGCAAAAGAAATATGTTACTTGGTTAAAAAAAAAACATAAAAATCATTCATATATTTCCTCATTCAATACTAGAATGACATAAAATATTTTTGAAGCTCTCGTTAGGGATCATTTAAGGCATGAACACACATATGCATACAGCTAGGCTGTTCTTCATAATAAATGCCTTCTCTTGGATCAAAAATTGTTAGAAAGCCAGGCATAGTGGCACATGGCTATAATCCCTATATCTGGGAGTCTTGGAATCCCAAGTTCAAGTCCAGTCTGGGAAACTGAGCAACTTAATGAGACCCAGTCTTACAGTTAAAAGAAAAATCTTAAAAAGGGCTGCAGACATAGTTCAGTGCAAAGTCGCTGAGTTTGATCCTCAGTATTAGACAAAAAAAAAATTACACGATGTTATGTACTGAATTATGTACTGCCCCCCAAAATCATATGTTGAGGTCTTAGCCCTGCCCCAGCATATCAATCTGGAGATACAAGTTCATGGAAATCATCAAGGCAAAATGAGATCACAAAGGTAAGACTTGCATCTGAATTAAGAAACAAAAACCAAACAAAGTCATGTTGTCTGAAGATGTCACTCAGTGTGGCAGGGTGCTTACCTACGGTGCCAGCACCTGAGTTTAAAACTCAGACCTCAAAAAAGAAAAAAAAAGAAATGACAAACAAAAAGTCATGCGAAGACACATTGAAAAGGTTGCTTCTTAGAGGCACGAAAAGAGCCTTCACACTGAATCCTATCTCACCAGCATCTCCATCCTAGACTTCCCGTCTCCAGAACTTTGAGGAGTCAATTTCTATTGTTTAAGTCGCCCAGTCTATGGTGTTTTGTGTGGTAGCTTGAGTAGGATTTCTGATCAATCTTAGTATTTCACTTGGTTTTAACCAAGTTTGTGTAAAATTCCTACTCATTTACCAATGTGTATGATGGAGTACTGTGTGAAAAATGAGAGATGTGAGCTAAAACAAAAAGTTTTTGTGAGAGACTACTTGGAAAGGATATCCTCTACTTAGATGTGTTCTATTTATTTAGTAAATAATCTTGTCACACTCTATGGGAGGAGACTGAAAGAAGGTCATTGTCACTGACAGCTGGCTCTTACATATTTTTAAAGACTTCACTATTTTATCAAAAGTGAATCTTTGAGTATTAATTATTGAATAAGAATTAATCCCGAATACCTGATGATCCTATGATTGTACTTGCACTTTCATTAGAGTAGGTAGAAGGAAAAAGCTTTCAAACAAATGAATTTCAGATCCAAGTTGCCTAGTAAAAATCAATCACCAAAAGAAAGAAATACCTTAATATTCAAGATTCCCATGTTTAACTTATTTTTATTTATTTTACTAAAAAAGAGATTATTTCTGCTTTATTATAGGTTTTATGTGAAAATAAGTAGACCCAGTATGCCTGGGCCTATTCCTCATTGTACTAGAGGAGAATTATCAAAGATGCTTAAAAATTTGGACACCTATACCCTCACCAGATAATTGTTGTTTTTCTGAATGATTAATTGAAAATAAAGATTAGACATATGGATACATATGTGTCCACATAAATACACATACATATGTGATGACTGATCAAAACTATCTAGAACATTTAAATTAAAATTTTATTAAATTAAAAGACACATTGTCATTAACCCCACTCAAAATACTCCTCCTAGCTTCACTCACATTCACCCCATCATTCTTGGAAATGTATCTTTTCTTGTCCTAAATTTTTTAAAAATTTAAAAATTCACTAAATTTTTGATCACTACATATATTTAACATGTGTTTTACATGCAGTTTATTCTTATATAGTATTCAATTTTTATGCTTGGTTTGGGCACGAAGTATCTATTCAGTTTTCATGAAAACTTTTGGAATTAGCTATATTTTCAGAAGACTTATAGAACAGCACATTTCAATTTAGACTAACCCCTTCTCCAGTGCCAACAGCCACGAATGGATAGTGACTGACCTGTCGGCACAAATCTGCACTAAAGGCATCAGTGATTCCAGAGCCATTTGCAGCATTTTACAGTTTGGAATTCCTCAAAGGAGAAAGTTTGAGGAACAAGACATACAAATATGCTTTTTTAAATTGTTAATTCTTTGTAATTTCTGCCAAACATGTATACTAGGATTTTGGCTTTTCAAGCAGTGATATGACCATAGAAATATATTATAGTCTTTCTATTTGTACAGATTCGTGGTTCTTTATAAAAAAAGAAAGATGTCATATGTAAGAAACTAACCACCAGTAACATTAAAATAGAAAAAGTAATGTTCTTGGCCTGGCTCAGAAAGTCATATATATAATTTCTAAATCAGTGCTACAATTTGTGGTGCCGCGAGAGAGACACCCCGATGTCTTCTTGTTTAGAATAACCAGCATCACAACTTCTACAATCTCTGTCTTGAAAGCTGAGTCCTCTCTGACCTGGTCTGTTTCCTCTGACAAGGAGACAGATTTTAACTTGTTCAAGAATAGATAACCCCTGCTGTTCCTTGCTTGGAAGAAGAAACACATTCTCCTTCCTAGGAGAAGTTAAAAAGACACGTTGACTACAGAAGAGTATGTAAGGAGCCTTCATTTTCAAGGAGTCTCCCTTTCATTTTTATGCCAGCTGCAGACTAGCCTGGTGTGATACTGCCACAGGCTGAATTTCTTCTTCTTGCTCACAGGGTCACTTATTTTGACAATAATGTCTTTTCAGTAATGAAGAATCAATTCTAGGCTCTTCCATTTACTTAAAAAAAATGAGTTGTTTGTTAATAGGATTTTCACATATTTTGCCATCCAGCATGCTGGAGTTTGGGGGATAAAAAACTTAGAGAAGCAGGTTTTATTGGTGGGGTGTGGAAAAAATGCAATAAAGCAGGGACTCTAATTTGAATGTAACAAAGCTAATACTTGTCCTTCTTGTTCCTTTCCAATGCCTTGCTGGCACACCTGAGTTCTCACAGTCCTGGAGAATCATTAGAAACAGGAAAACTGTAATTGTTTCAAATATTCAAAATTGCTGCACAGGATTCACTCTAAATATCTGAAGTTTCAGGGAAGGGGACATGAGGGTTTTTAAAGACAGCTATCAGCAATATAACCGGAGTTTTTAAGTAAAAGGTTAAGAGTGGGAACTTACTTTAGTAACTCAAATAAAGGAAGGAGAAGAAAGGTAGAAAAGATGGATCAATTTGGCTCTAAGCTCATAAAAGTAGTGTGATTGTATTAAAAACTTTAATTTGTGAATAGATAAGAACATTCAGTTATTAAGCTCATATAACTTTATTCAAATTCCTGTCCATGAATATGTTAAATATATATATGTATATATTCTTCTCAATTTAAGTTCAAAGGCAACTTCTGCACTTTTCCCATTGATATCTTTTAAAATGGAGTATATCATAAACTATTTATTCAGATTATTTTCTTATTCAATCTTCAGTGAAGAAAAATATAATTTTTTCCTTCTGCTGAAATCGCACAGTAGCTCTAATAAAATCAATCAGCTTCACCACTAGAATATTTCAGCTTCACTAGAGTATTTCCCTAAGGATCAGAAAAAAAGTTGAATCTGATTTCTCTTCCTCAAAGGAGACAAGTTGTTAAATGAAAAACACGGTACCAGAATATTTCCCACTCAGCCAGGCATGGTGGTGCATGCTTATAATTCAAGTACTCTGAGAAGCTGAGACAGGAGAACGGAAAGTTCAAACCCAGCTTGGGCAACTTAGTGAGATCCTAGCTCAAAATTAAAAAAAAAATTAAAAATAAAAAGAAGCTGACTGTGAAAGCCCTGAGTTCAATCCTCAGTATTGAAAAATATAAAAAGATTAAAAAAAAAATTCCCACTAGCTGAACTATAAGAAAGCAAGAAATGTGATGAACTCAATATACAAGCATGCATATAATCCTTTTCTCATCCACATCTGCAGTAGTAGCCATACTAAGAAGGCACTTTGACTCTGTTAGGAGACATTTAGAAGAAAAGGGAATTTGAAACATGTAAATTCCTTATTACTACTCAATAACTTTGCAGATCATTCCATTATCTTAAGATTTCCTGGATTCTTTGTTTCTTCTCTGTGTCAAATTCTCTGCTGCAAACAGATGAGGCTCTCATATCCATCTAAATGTGCACATAGATTGATAAGTTATGCACATTTCTTACTTAAAGTTATTATACCTCCAAACTGCAGAGAGAGGAGACCCGTATCTAGTGTATAAACGAGCATTTTACAAATTTGAAATAAATTATGGGGAAGAACAATGTAAATGAATATAAGAACTCACCCAAACCTTAAAAATAGGGAACACATAAGGAAATTCAACAGTAGGACACTGTCTTTTATCACTTCCTCATGTCAAAAACAGAAGTGGAAACTACAGCTGTCATGAAAAAAATTTTAAAATATAATAGTTCCAGTTTCAAACTTGATCCTAATAAACCACATACACAACTCTAATCTCAGCTCTTTATTCAACACACTAAATTCATTCTACCATAGGACTTAGGTATTTTCCGAATGCAAACATTTTCTCCCTTAAGGGTAACCTGATGGGTCAGTAGACAACCGGTACAACTGGTTCTACTAGCAAGCCATAAAACCTTCATGCCCTATTTACCACATTAGAAGAGAGCAATTTGCCCTTTTTTTTCATCCTTGATTTAGCCTGAATGTGTGGCTTTTTCTGAAGTTGTGCCAGGTCCAGATCAGATATATGGGCAGGAATGATTGAGGGTTACTGCACACACTATCCCCCTGGCTTCTCTTGTGAGACCGCCTGACATTGCTATGTGGTCTACTTTCATGCGAGTGCATGTTGGGAGTACCTCTAGAGGATACCAAGCAGTTGTTTCATCAATAAATGCTGGTGATGCTTATCGCTGTATTTCTCTGGATTCTAGTATGCAAGACATTTGAGATGACCTACTAAGATAAAGATCTAAGTGAGAAGCTTAAAAGACAAAAGACACAACTTAGTTGGAAAAGATCTAAGAAGAAATGAGGTTACTTTCTGTACCTTGTGTGCAGAGTGACTCTTCCCCTATTTTTAATCTTAGAACCCTTCTTAATGCTTACATTTGATTCAGTGTACTTTAATAAGCAACCCTATTCATTACAATGGGCAAAAGTAAGAATAACACAGAATTCATTACCTGTTGATATTCAGTGAGTTCAAAATGCTTGATGAAAGCTTTTTAAAAGTTTTTAAAAAATGATGGATGGAGGAAATATTCTTGTTCTATTTTTAAATGTTTTTATTCACTTTCATTTCTGGGAAGTGTAGACATTTCTGTAGAACAGCTCTCGCCTCCATACTGCCTCCTCTATCCTCCACGTGTCCCTCTTACATTTCTCTCCTGTGTTCATCACCTTGCTTCTCTCTACCAAGTATCTGATGAAAAGAAAGCATAAGACAAGCTTAATAATTTTCATTTTCAGCAGCAACCCCAGTTTGAATGCTCTGGAAGCTTTTCTTCCAGCAAAATCAAGTAGCCATCTACATTAGGTAGGTTGACTAAATCACTGAAGCAAATAAACATTTCCCAAAACATAGTTGTTCAGATAAAATGGAAGCATACTCTTCTTTCGAGTAATAGTCTATGGTTGAAGGTTCGAGTCAGTATGTGTGCATGTGGGGGGAGGGTTCAAAGAGGCTTTGCTCCACTCAGTCATTTGTAACTAACCCAAAATGAGAGTAATGCCTACATCTTCGTCTGCTTCTAAGGTCCCTCTCACTGTCACCATGTCAATCCATGGGTATGAAGAGAGAACTGAAGGGGGCAGCAAGTTTTCAAGGTTTGACCTAAATGGCATCCATCACTTTCTCACTGTCATAGATAGTTTTCTCATTGCTGAGACAAAATACTCAATACCAAAAGTTAAAGGAAAGAAAAGTTCATTTAGCTCACAGTTTGTAGAGGTTTCAGTTCACAATCTGCTGGGCTCCAGGGCAAGGTGGTTTTGCAAAGGAGTTCAGTTCATAGCAGGCAGAAGACAGAAAAAGCAACAAGGAGCCTTAATGATGTCTTTCTGCCCCTCTTATGCTCCACCTAGGCTACTGCAATTAGGATGGTAAGAAACCAATCAGTGGATTGAGCACACACCCTTAATCCCGGCATCACACACTTGAGATTCAGTCACCTATGAGAAAGCCCTACCTAAGACTACATGAGCCTTTGTGGAGACACCTAGACACAAATGAGAATACTCACACTTCCCAGAAGATATTTTAGCCTTATGATCAGACCTATCTACAGAGGGAGCAGGAACATATAGTCTGTAGCGTAGTAGTCTTGCTCCTGCTAAGATTCTATCCTACTAAAATAAGAAGTAGAGTACAGATTTTGGTGGACATCTTAATCTCCACCATACAACAGCACTTTAAATTGTTTTAATAATAAAGCTCTTCTCGTGTTAAAAACATGAAAATGAGATGTAGGTCCAATAACCAGTTGTCCCTTGTAGAACAATTTCTACAACTTACATTAGCTATTTGCAGCAGAAATGTAATATGATTGCTTGATAAAAGAGTAGGGTTTTCTTACCAACTAGTACATGTTTCTATTCACAGAAGAATTATTAGGATAAAATGAGAAAATGTATATAAAACCTGTCTAGAAAAGCTTAAAGCATTATAAATTCTACAGTGTTAGAAATTAAATTGAATGATTCCCTCATGGTTCAAATCTAGGAATGAATTGGTTTGTATCTAGGAAGCCTGGTTTAACATTTCCATAATCAAATAAAAGACAATGACTAATAAGTAAATTGAGAAAGCAACCAACACTTAAAGGTACAAAAAAGATAATATACATAAGCTAAAATAGAATATATCTTCCAATTAAACTGGTACCCCTCTGTTGCTAATATCACACAGAGATAAAGCCAAATTTAGCAATATGAACAGCAATTTTTTTTTCTGATCATTCAGAACCACAGCTCAAAGAACAACAAAACTGACTACCAGTCTGCTACCAATATTCAAGTTTTGAGATCAATAATATTTGGAGGCAAATGCAATGGGGAGCTGCCTTAAAGTGAATGAACCCTGGACACAGAATGCTCAGATGAAGACTTGAGATTTGTGTAGGAACGCATCCAAATAAAAGGTAAATAAGCAGCGATCAGAACAAGACCCCTCTATGGGGAGCAGAAAGAAATTCATATCATAGCAAAATAAAATATGATGTTTAGATCCAGTTTTTAAAGAACATTAAAAGAGGGGTACAGAACTTTCTGCCCAACTCCACATAACAACCTTGATCAATACTCTGATATGTCATGCAAAGAGGTCAGCTAAGTTAGGTAGTGGAAGTATCCTGACCCATTGGCCTTGTTTTGTCGTTCATTACGGAATCGACGTTTACCATTAAATGTCAGATCAATTCCCGATGATTTAAACATTACCCAGAAGTCTCTGACTTCCTGGAATCTTTAATAATAATGATAATTCAAATTTTTCAAACATTACCATTTTCAACAGTTAAGGTATTATATTAGTTTAATCTATCTTGCTTCCTCAATTTTCAACATTCTTATTTCAATTGGTTTCTAGTGCCTGTGGTTTAAAAAAATCTATAATATTATTATTTTCAGTATGTGTTTATATATATCCTGTTATGCTAATAAAATAACCTCCCTCTCTGGGATTCTTATTAAGCAACTTACCATAAACATTTTTTTAAAACATCATTACCAGAATTACCCTTATATCACAATTATATTTGAAAAGGTTTTTTTCTCCCTTTAAGTCAAAGAATGTCATGTTTATCTTGTTGCCTATATTATTCCTTGCAATTTGTAGCTATTCAATACATAAATTAGTATCTCCTTTAACTGTATACAGTCAGAGGAGGTAAAAGGAGGTCCGTCCAAAAATTGGTAGGGAAGTTCAGCATTTTTCCCTCCAAGGAGAAGTGGGCCAGTCTCTCTGGCCCACCAAAAGGAAAATGAAATCTGGCTTCTGAATGAATGTTTTAGGATGGGAAGCAATATTCCACAAAACCTCATAGCTTCTCTGGGTCATGCACTGGATAAACAGACACTTTGCAATGATGACTATTAATGATTCCTTTTATGTCTTAGAGATCACCAAGAGATTCCTGTGTCCAGAGACTAACATGTCCTTCTGATGGGCATGATACTTGTTATTTTAATGACTGTTTGAATGAATAAATGAGCCAACAATTGCTATCCCAAGATACCAACAAATCCACTGGCATCTGCCTACTTCAAGGTGTCGTTTCTATTATATGTGACAAGTTGCAATCTAAAATAACACTTAATTTAGGTACTAGTTTCCTTTCAGAACTGCTGGGGAGGAAGGGAAAAGATTACAGCTCTGCAGTACCAGCCTCCCACTCCCATTGTACCTGCTGTACAGTTATTGCTATCTTGCCTGCCAAAGTTCCATTAAGGGCTGTGGAACTCCTGGCACTTGCAGGACGCTACTAAATTTAATCCCCAGAGATGAGTTATTCTTGCCAGCTGGTCACATCAAAATAAGAAATAATATCAAATATAAGGTGGTCTATTTTACCAAAATGTTAGAGGAAGGAAACAAAGGAGAGGGGGTTTTTGCTGGTGTGACTTCGCAATTTTTTTTTCAGTTTTACTGTCAATTCAAATATTGATGACAAAAGAAGTAATATTGCCAGACATAATAGACAAAAGCAGAGAATCCATCAGCCTTTGGCTGCTTCTAGGGGCAAGATTTTGGCTTCACATCTGAGCTGGAGTGTAGCTCTAACCCAACCTGTGGGTGTTTTAGTTAGAGTCAGCAAAGGCTATTTATTTTTCTTCCACTTACCTTGGAAGGGGCTGAGGCAGCTCTGAAACAGGGTGAGGAACCTGGCTGTCCTTCTTAGCCCTCAGATTCTCCCATCTTCCAGGTAGTTTACTGAGCCCAGTTTTAGAAGGGGCCTCACTACAGGCAATATAGATACCAGATGATTTGGCACTGGCTCTTTGGGTTGTGCTTAGCTCTCTGTTCTTCCCTTGCCTTAATGTCCAAATTCCTTAAAATAAAAAATTAATAAGTATGAAAGATAAAGTCACCATCATTGTCCTGAATTGAGCCACCTCAAATTTGCTTTAGTGAATCACTGATAAAAGTGACATAAAACATTTTTTTTAATTTCACAAAGGTGATATATTTGCATTGTGATATTTTCCATTGAAGGGTTCTCTGGCTGGTAAGCAAAGCGAGTGCTTCATTTTTCTCTCTAGATTTTGTCAAAAGTGAATGCCATGAGACAACATGACTTGTTTCATATGGATTGTCAGGTTCTCCTTGGTGGTCTGTGACTTCCTTCCTCAACTGATATTGAGGGTAATATTATTGTACTCTGAGCATCAACACAGAAAAGAATGTATTCAAGGCTAGAAAATGTGGGAGGAATCTAGTGAGTGAATAGGGCAGAGAAAATAGCTGGGTACTTTTGCCCACAAAACCCCCTATTAACAGTCATTTACAGCCCACTGATCGGCTATTTCAATTGCTTGACTGGAATATTCATATTGGAGCAGTCCCTTGCTCAAATAGAAATTACCTGTTCTAAACTATCAGTGAAGATAGTGGGGGCAGAGGAACTGGGAAAATGGAAGTAAACTAGTTTAAAGCCGCTGAGAATTGTTGTGGGGACAGGTGAGTAAACATCTGGGATGTGACAGAAGCCCGACATAGCTGTTTGTCACTTTGACCAAGCAGTGATGCCCTGCTTCCAGGACAGCACAAACAAGCCTCCAGCCACACCCTTTGCCGTCCTTCCCATCCAGCTGTCTGCAAGAGAGCCATATGCATTTTTCTGCACAGTCCCATGCCCCATGCTTGTTGAGATCAAGAAATGTGAGAAAATCTTTGCTAATGCCCCTCCAGACTTGCCTCGTTTCAGAGCTCAGTATCTTTCCACACTATGCAGCCACATGGAGAGGGTCTCTTTTGTATACAAAAAGGAGGACAGAATGTTGGAAGGGAGCTCTTCCCGACAGATGGGAATGACAGCAGTGTGAGTAACTAACTGGAGGCAATAAAGGTGTTAGCAAATAGCACGAGGCTCTGAAGTGGGGCCCCACAGACACAGCTGTCCCGCATGCTGCATGTTCTTCAGGTGCCAGTGAGAGCTGTCTGAGCCTTGGTATTAGCAGCGTGTGGCTGTGAGAGGGTCACAAAGTATTTGCTGGCTTTTCCTGTATCACAGGCTTTGACTGATCCCTATCCCATTGAGGAGGCTGTCATTTCTTTGCTACCTTCTTGCTACTGCCCTTTCCCCTGGTCATTCCATTTGGATTTGCTTTGCTTCTTTAGTTCTTCCTCTTTGCCTCTTGTCCCTCCTTACTTTATATTCCTCTTTTCCTTTGGGTCTTTTCTCCTTGACACAAATTAGTGAGAACCTCATCACCAGTATCAAGCCCAGCATAGTAGAACCAATTACCCTAAAACTATAGCCTTCTACCATTATCCTTCACATTAAGAAAACTCAAAAGTTGCCCACAATTATGTATGTATAGGGTCTAAACATGAATCATGGCAATGATTCCTAAATTGATTGGGTTGTATCTCAGTGGTAGAGCACTTGCTTATTATGTAAGAGGCCCTGAATTCAAGCCCCAGCACTAAAAATAAAGAGGAAAAGGAAGAGGGGAGAGGGGAGAAAGGAGAAAAGAATCCTTTTTTTTTTTTTTTTCATTTTGCAGCATTGGGGATTGAACTCAGGACCTCTTGCTTGCCAGTCAGGCACTTAGGCCACTGATCTAGATCCTCAGCCATTGTCTTTTTGAGACAGGGTCTCACTATGCAGTTCACACTGGCTTTAAGCTCACTTTGTAGCCCAGGTTGGTCTCGAACTCACAATGATCCTCCAGTCTCAGCCTCCCGAGTGCTGGGATTACAGGTGTGAGCCACTATGCCCGGCGAGAAGAGAATTCTTAAGGCAAAAGTATCATTAAACCAAAAAAGTCATAAAAGGATCTTACAATGCTTATTATCTCCTCTCAATTCCACTCCATCTTACAACCCAGAAAAATCAAAACTTAGAAAAGTTAAATGAGTCCCTGTGGTTACACAACCAATGAGGATGAAGAGGTCACTTAGGACCCAGATTTCCTGACCCCATCCAGTTATTTTTCCCTCTTATGAGTCCGAATGTAAAAATAGAAGTCACAGATCCAGGCCCTGTTACTACACAGGGAAATATTTCTTATCCCCAATCATGCCTGAATCCCATACCCTGAAACAAAACAATCAGTGAATCAGAGATGGTCTTTTGTTCTGTTAATCTTTTGACCTTAAGGAAGTCAGTCAACCTACTGGTTCTCAGTATTCTCTTTCCAGACTGAGGGAGCTAGACAAATAATCCTTGGTTGCTTCCAACTCTAATCTTCAATGACCCCTGAAGCATAACTTATTTTTCACCAGAATATCTGTCATTTCTAGGTAAATAGTGTTCTCAGTCCTTTCTGCTAAAAGAAACTAAATAAATAAAAAAGGAATGCTCAGGCTATGCTTTTGGCCTAGATTATAAATTAGTGAACAGAGATGAAGGAAGTTAATAGCAGTAAGAAGGCTTCCAGGGTCTACCATTTACAATTTAAATACTTTGCTTGAAAGGTTAAAAGTTCAAAGTTGAGTCACAGTCTGAGGTGGCTCTGCTCTTCCTTTTTAATTATCTGAGGTCAGGAAGTTAATAATACCAGAAATCCCCAGTGGAGACCTCTTGTGCACTGTGTGAACTTTAAACTTGCTCTTTTTTTTTTAAGGGTAAAAAGTTCAGTAGAAACACAGTGGACTTTTCCTCTTAGCCTCCACCCATTCATCCCCCAAGGTCAAAAGTTGAACTGTAAAACAGAAATCCTTGTTCTCTGGTCCACATTTAAACAGATCACTTATTAAAAGGTAAACATTCCAAATGCAAGCCAAAGTCCAAAGTGAATCTGTTCAATAAAAATGAAAATATTGTAATAAAATGAGTCTTTGATCTTTATCACTTGCCTTGGAATTGAACATCAGAATTTATTTTCTTATTTTTTAAATCTGAGAGAGAAGTCACAAAAGCTCTTTACTCACCTGCCTCTGCCCTGAGGTTGACCTATCTAGGAAAGATAAGCCTAAGACATTTTAAAATAACTGTATTCACTGTCTTTACTTCAAATAATTCCTGTAACAAATTCTATATGGTTTATGTTTATTTTTTGTTCACAAAGGAGTTCAAGAACCAAAAGATATTGTTTAAATCAGATGTATAATGTAGTGTGGAATAAGATCTGTTTGTTGAAAATGTCAGGGGATGCAGAGAAAATACAGAAAATGATGAATACATTCCACCTCACATGAGAGTGGAAAATAGACCATACTTTAGATCTTCAAAATTTTACAACACATGTGAAGCCAAGAGGACAGCCACAGTACTCAAAATAGGTATTTCAAAGTGACTTGCCTTGCTTTCTTGAAGTGGTATCAGCAAACTGAAGTGTAGAAAAGTCATCCAATTCATGGTAGCCAAATCCAATCAGCTTAACTGGTAAAATTTCTTTACATGACATTCTATGAAGATTTTATTGTGTGCAACCCCCAAGTTGCATAGGTAGCCAGTTTTCAATATATACTTATTAGGAATGTGTTCACTTGCTTAACAAAAATAAAGAAGAGAAAAAAGAGGAGAGGAAAGGAGAAGAGAGGAGAGGAGAGGAGAGGAGAGGAGAGGAGAGGAGAGGAGAGGAGAGGAAAAGTGACGGAAGAGAAGAGAGGAGAAAGGAGGAGGAGAGGAGAAAGGAAGAGGAGAAAAGCAAAAGAGAGGTAAGGCGAGAAGAGAAGAGGTCCTACTGCCTGTGAAGGGCAATTTTGTTTCAAAAACTTTTTCACAAAGTCTTTTTGTAACAATGTACTATCCAAAGGTGTTTCCCACCTTCACAGTTTTTGCACAGATGATTAATGAGAACGCTTAAGTACAGAAAATGGTAAGAATATTGAAATACAGATATATAACAACACATTCATAATAGATACTTTCCAAACATGTCTATTTGGACTACATCATTTAAATTTGAACGACTTTCTGATAAATTTTAACACAATTTAAAGCTGAAAAAAATCTCTTAAAAAGTTGTGTCTCAGATACAGTTTCACTGTGAGTAATGTTCACATCCTCTGGATGCAGCTGGATGACCCAGACCCAGGAATGACACAACCAGGAAGGAAGTGTGGGGAGAGGACGGGGGTTACTTCCTCTTGTTAGGTCTCCAAACTCAACAGCTGTAAGGAAGGATGGAAATTCTTCATGAGTCAAACTGGGACTTCAAAGTGAGGGCTAAAATTTGAGAGACATGATCATATTGATTAGGATGGTGACCAAAAGGAAGTCACCACATTTAGGAGAGTATTTAAGAGAAAAACCAGATATTAAAGTATATAATTAAGGAGGTTACAGAGATTTGGATACTGCTCGAGCATTTAACCTGGTACTGCATAGGTATGACTTCTGGTTCTAGTTCATCTTCTGAATATTTATGTGGTTGGTTTTTGTTTTGTTTATTTTGTTTTGTTCTGTTTTGTTTTTTCAAATTTTAGACCACTACATTATATTTGAGCTACTCTTTTTCAAACTTCTGTCAGAATAATTTTTTTTTCTTTTCAGAAAACCGTTTTGGTTATGAGAAACAATTACATGGCCAGAACTGTATTGTATTTTGGGGATACCTATTCTCAATCCTTCCATGCCCAAGACAGGATAAAAAGTAAGATTAGGTGCATATACAATTACACACAGCACTGTGAAGAATATGCATGAGTGAAATGAGTGCGTTATCATGAGAATCCTGAGTCTTTGCCATGTTCTTTGATGCTTCCATGTCTTATACATCTTTCTCTCTCTTTCCAAAACTACTTTCTTATCATTGATTTCTCTGACCCTATTCTCTGTCTCAGTATTGTTATTCATTCACACTTAATTTTTTCACCATCTCCTTCTTCCTTTTTGTGTATCTCTTCAAGTAACTGTATAAGTGTATATTAGAGGAACAATCTCACCATATGTAGTGATTTTTTAAAAATGTTTCTGCCTTAAACAATATATTATGATTGAATTGAGGGAAAGAGCCTGCATGTAATTCCTTAGGAGGGCATTGTTTAGAAATACAGAATGACACCTCACAGGAAAGAGATGTAGTCATGACAGAAAGCTCTCACACAGCTTTGCCAGAATACCAAAGGGAAAGTAGTTCCCAGTTTTAACTGAATTTGGTATAGCCTAAGAATTTAAAATATCTTTGATGTCTAGAAACTTTGAAGTGATTGTACTGGGGTACAGTGAAGTCATGAGAGTTTTAAGTGCTCCTAGGTAATATTGGAGATGAGAACAGGTACACAGGAAGATCCTGTTAACTGAGAATAGTCACCAGGAGTCACCATGGGGATTCACAAATGGGTCATCAATTTAAAGATACCTTACTTTCCATAATTTCACTGTGTCCCTAGCAAGTGAAGTAAAGAAACAAATCCATGACTAATAGAGGAAATCAGATCAGAAATAATCTCTCATGTAAAAAAAGAAATGACAACCTTAGTGAAGGATTTGCTCAGCATAGCTAGAGAATATATAGATTAAAAAAATACAGGAGCATAGTAAAATGATAGAAACTTTGAATGAACAATATAGGAAAGAAATAGAATTCATGAAACAAATTAAAAGAAATATCCAGGAAATTAAAAATTCCATTGACAGCTGGTAAAACCAGTTAAATGAACCTGAAGATAGACTTTCAGACCTCAAAGACAGGATCATGGCTAGCAATCATGAAAGGAAAGGTCTCTTAAAAATAACAAGGGACCATGAAATAACAATTCAACAGCTCCAAGATAATGCAAAGAAAAGCAATATAAGTTTATAGGTGTCAACAAAAAGCAGGAGTCAATGTAAATGACATTAAAAAAAAAACTACAGAAATAATAGCAGAAAATTTCCCAAGCATGGGAACAGAATCTGGTATTCAGATAAGTGAGGCATAGAGAACTCCAAACAGCCATAACTAAAATAAATCTACATTCAGATATGTAATAAATAAGGTCCCAGAAATTCAGCACAAAAGCAGAATATTAAACCTGTTAGAGAAAAAAAAATATCACTTATCAAGGAAAGCCCATTAGTATCATGGCCAACTTAACATAAACCCTCAAGTCAAGACTTTAGAATGAAGTATTTCAAGTCCTGAAAGAAAACAATTTTCAACCCAGATTGATGTACCTTTCAAAACTATCTTTCAAACTCAATAGAAAAATAAGATACTTCTATGACAAAGAACAACTGAAGAAGTTCATGTCCACCAAACCAACCCTAGACAAGTACTGAAAGACATTTTAGATAGAAATAAAAATGACCACAATTACCAGAACAACAACAGAAAGAAACTACCAGGCAGGGCAAGCAATTAAACAGTAGGGAAAAGCAGGGAAACAATAATAGGGGAATAATATGACAAAGATTATCCAATACATGTCAGTTATAACCATCAGTGTAAATGGCCTCAATGCACCAATCAAAAGAAACAGATTGGCAGAATGGATCAAGAAACAAGATCCAACAATATTCTGTATACAAGAAACGCATTTAACTCAGAAAGAAACTCATAGACTAAAAGTCAAAGAATGGAAAGTGATATACTATGCAACAGGAATCCAAGAAAAAGCAGGGGTAGCTATTCTGTTTGCAGAAATTGTGAACTTTAAAACAAAATGATCAAAAGAGGTAAAGAAGGTCACTACATACTTGTTAGGGAACTATTAAAGAGGTAGAGATAGGAATCATAAATATATAGGTACCAAATGAAGGAGCACCTAAGTATATAAGAAAAATATTAATAGAAATGATAAATCAAAAACTCAAGAACACAATTGTAACAGGGGAACTTAACATCCATTGTCACAAAGAGATAGAACAACTAGACTAAAAGTCAGTAAAGAAATAAGAGAACTGAATCAAACATGTGAATGGACTTAATAGACATTTACAGTGTTCCACCCAAAAACATCAGAATACACATTCTTCTCAGCTGCACATTTGATATTCTCTAAAATAGACCATATACTAGCCCATAGAACATGCATAAGTAAATGCAAAGAAATTGAAATTATCTCATGCATATTATCCAACTACAGTGCAATGAAATTGGAAATTAATGGCAAAAGAAACTACAAAAATTACATAAACACATGGAAGTTAAATAATACCCTCTTGAACAACCAATGGGTCACAGATGAAATTAAAGAAGCAATTAAACAATATCTACAATTAAATGAAAATGCAGTTACAACATACCAGAACCTATGGGATGCAACGAAAGCAGTTCTAAGAGGGAAATATATAGCAGTGAATTCTCACATCAGGAAAACAGTATGAGCACAAATAAGCAACCTAGTGCTACACCTCAAGCTTCTAGACAAATAAGAGGAAGTCAAGACCAAACCTTATAGAAAGGAGGAAATTATAAAGATCAGAGCAGAAATTAATCTGATTGGAACTAAGAAAAAAAATACATAAATTAATGAATTGAAGGCTTGATTCTTTGAAAGAATAAACAAAATTGATAAGCCCCAAGCCAACTTTATCAAGAAAAGGAAAAAAATTTCAAGTTCATGCAATGAATAATGAAAAGGGTGAAATCACTACCGATCCTGTGGAAATTCAGAATTTTGTCAATATCTACTTTGAAAATCTTTACTCACATAAGTGGGAAAGCACAGAAGAAATGTAAAGATTCCTAGAAATATATGATTTACCAAAGTTGAATCAAGAAGAGATAAAAATTTTGAATAACCCAATATCAGTTACTAAAATTGAAAATGTAATTAAAAACTTACCAACAAAGAAAAGCCCAGGTCCTGATGGATTCAAGGCTAAGTTCTACAAGAAATTTAGAGAAGATTTAATGCCAATACTTCTCAAACTCTTTAATGAAATTGAAAAGAAAGCAGTTCTCCCTAAATCATTCTTAGAAGTAAGTATAACTCTGAAAACACAACCAGAGAAAGACCCAATCAGAGAGGGAAACTACAGGCCAATTGCCCTAATGAACATAGATACAAAAATCTTCAATAAAATACTGGCATACACAAGGCAGCAAGTCAACAAGAAGACTATACATCATGACCAAGTGGTATTAACCCCAGGAATGCAAGGATGGTTCAACATATGCAAATCAATAAATGTAATACACCACATCAATAGAGCCAAAGACAAAAATCACATGATCACCTCAATAGACACAGAAAAAGTTTTTGATAAAGTCCATCACTGATTCATGATAAAAAAAAAAAACCCTAGGGAAAATCAAAATAGATGGTCTTTACCTGAATCTGATAAAAGTCATTTATGACAAACCAACAGGCAGCATCATACTAAATGGACAAAAACTGAAAGCTTTCACTCAAAAATCAGGAACAATACAGAGATATCCACTATCACCACTCCTATTCAATGTAGTTCTGGAAACATTAGCCAGAGCAATTAGACAAGAGAGGGAAATAAAAGGAATAAGGATAGGAAAGGAAGAAGTTAAATTATCATTACCTGCAGATGATATGATATTCTACATAGAAGACCCTAAAATTCCAACAAAAGACTACTAGGGTTAACAAGCAAATTCAGCAGCATAGGCGGATACAAAGCCAACACTCAAAATTTAATAGCATTCCAGAACACAAACAACAAACTCATTGAGAGAGAAATAATACCTTTCACAATGGCATCCAAAAAATGAAATACTTAGGAATCAATCTAACAAAGGATGTAAAAGATTTATATATTTAAAATTACAGTATTCTGAAAAAGGAGATTCAAAAGGCTATCAGAAAATGGAAAGATATCCCTTGCTCATGGATAGGAAGAACCAACTCTGTAAATGGTCACACTCTAAAAATGGTTACACAGATTTAATGCAATCATGATCAAAATAACATTAGCATACCTCACAGACCTAGAGAAAATATTCCTAAAATTCATTTGGAAGCAGAAGAGACCCAGAATAGCAAAGGCAATCCTGGGCAACAAAGGCAAGGCAGGAGGCATCACAACGCCTGATCTGAAATTATACTACAAGGCTACTATAATAAAATGAGCATGGTACTGGCAAAAAAAAAAACAGAATTGAGGATCAGTGGAACAGATACACACACAGCTACAAAGACACTCACCTACCCTATCTTTGACAAAGGGGCCAAACATGTTCACTGGAAGAAAGATAGCCTCTTTAATAAATGGTGCTGGAAAAATTGACTTTCCACACACCAAAGACTAAAATTAGACACATGTCTATCACCATGCACTAACCTAAGTCAAAATGGATCAAAGATCTAAATATTAAAACAGAAATACCAAATATACTGGAAGAGAGGTCTGGTAGAAATCTTGAAGACATTGGGGGTAGGCAAAGAGTTCATGAACAAAACATAAACTTAATGGGAAATACTTCAGAGAATCAACAACTGGAGTCTCATCTTATTAATAAGTTTTTGTATATCGAAAGAAATCACCACAGACAACACACAGAACGTAAAAACATTTTAGCCAACTGTGCCTCGGACAAAGGACTTCTATATAGAACATATAAAAAATTGAAAAAGAAAATCAAGAATCTCAAATTCAAAGACCCAGTTCAAAAATGGGCATCTGAGATGGATACACACTTCTTAGATGAAGAAATACAAATGGTAAATCAATATATAAAAAAATGTTCAATGTCACTGGTCATTCAAGAAATGCAAATTGAAGCAACACTGAGAGTCCATCTCACCCCAGAAAGAATGATTATCATCAAGAAATCAAACAATAGCAAATGTTGGCCAGACTGTGGCAAAAAAGGAGTACTTCTCCACCACTGGTGGGAATGTGGACTGGTACAACTACTATGGAAATCAGCGTGGAGATTCCTCAAAATCTAGATTGGAGGTCCCATTCAATCCAGCTATTCTCCTTCTGAGAATTTTCCCACAAGAATTGAAAACATCATACTACAGTGATATACGTGCACCCATATTTATAGTAACACAATATTTAATAACTAAATCTTGGAAACAACTCAAATGTCCATTGACTGTGGAACAGATAAAAATGATGTGGTATTTTTATACAATGGAGTACTACTCAGTTATAAAGAAGGATAAACTTGAGGTTTTTATAGGTAAATGGATGCAACTCGAGACCGTACTCATGTGTAATAAATTAGACTCACATGTATAAATATTGTATTTTCTCCCTAGTGTAAAAAACCTGAAAGAGTAAATAATGTTCAAAATGTATAAAAGATATTGTGAAAGTGAAATGGAAAAAAAATGCTCAAAAGGAAAGAACAACTGGGTAGGGGAAAGGAGAAAAAGAAGAGAAAAAAAAATATATATATGATAGATAACTATGCTACTTATTTCTGTTAGTTCATAAAAAAAACAGTTTGTGCTTTCAAAAAAATAGATACTAAGTAACTGGCTATCAAATATATAGATAAAAATACAGATAGAAAGATGATAATGTAAATAAATTTCTTCGTATGTTTGATATACAGGGAGATTCTTATGACATTTACTACTGAACAAAGAGAATAATTTCTTCCAGAGTTTAGACTCCAAAGGTCTGACCTGAGTATAGGCAATTAGTAACAACCAGGCCAGGGTAGGTGGCCCCAGGGAAAAGGATTACAATTCTAATTTTCTTGATCATGTTAGAATTTTTTAGATAAATAAATAGAAGCAAAATATTCTAGTTGTGTTTCAAAAATGCTAACTTTCCAGTTGATTGCTCAGTTATATGAGTCATATCATCTTCCTTTTATCTGTTCCCCCTGCCAAACCAGTTTTCTTCTTCATAGAATCATAGTCTGCGTAAAAGTGTTTGCTCATCCCCTTCCAGTTTTGATTGCTGATGGAAATTCAAAAATAAATTCTGAGTTCATAGTTTGTTAGAGCTCAAAAAACCTTAGGAACCATCTCATCCTATACCTACACTTTGCAGATCTGAAAGCACTTGGAGAATGTTTGGGGAATGCAGTCTATGGCAGTTACCAGTATATCTGAAGGTTTTATCAGCAGGAAGAGCTATTGAAGCCATATCGGCCTAAGACCCAAATAACTGAGGACCTCAGGCCCTTTTTAAGTCTTCCCTGAGATTTCCAGGAAGTCTCAGAAGGAAAGCTCATTTGTTCTCAGAAATGAGCAAGGCGCTAGTCTTTGTTCTGGGCCTCTTCAAAACTCTTGCTCCCCGTTCTAGGTCCCTGTCTAAGAATATTGCTTCACGTTTATTTCCATCTTCTGTGAATAGCTCTAGAGCGCCAGGGCTGATGTACATTAGTCCTCTTTAAATGAAAGAAGTGTATGGAAGAAAAGAATGAGAGTTCGAGAAGGAAGAAAGGGGATTGAAAAACTCTTCTTTACCTTTTGAGCTGCCATTTATCATTAGTGAACCACTGTGACGTGGGGTTTTAGAATTTGGCTCTAAAATCAAGTATAAATTCCAAATGTCTCCCTACCACTTACCATCCCTTTGACTTTCAGCGATACAAAACTCTTTCAAACCTGAATTTCTACTTTTCCCTTTTTCGATATGGTAGAAATTAAAATTGTGTCCTCATAAAACTACTGAAAAGATTCAATGGAAAGTTGTATCTTTATATCCAGTGCTAAATAGAGAATTAGGAGTTAGTAACTTAGTCAACAGCATAGATATTATTATTTTTCTCTTCACCGTTCTCACCATTCTATAACTGTTTATAGAATATGTAGTGTCTTTAGCTTCTGTTCCTAACTCCTCTCTGAATTGAGGCTTAATGGCGTCCCTCAGGTCAGCTGATGCACATCATTGCCACCCAACCTCTTTGTTTTCCACTTCTTTTCTTCTAGATACCTGCGAATAAAACTCCATTTGAATACTTTTTCATTTCTCAAGAGAATTTGTTTACAAATTGGTACAGAAAGTTCTTCACATGGACACCTTTTAATCCTATAGAGGGTTAACTAGGACAATTCTGTTGTTTCCTAGTAAAGTTAATCTGTACCTCTGAAGTGATGGTACTGGGGAAAAAATGCATGTTTTGGTGCATATATTTTTCCCAAAAGGAGCTCTTTCATTCCATGGTAGTAGAGTTCTATCTATATATGTGGTTACTTGTGCACAGTATTTCCCATTTTATGCAAATGTGAAAAACACCCCAGAAGTAAGCTGAGTGAGAAGATGGAAGAACTCGAGGTTCTGAATAACTTTGTGATTATCTACCCTGTAACTCTGATATATCTGTACTGTTTGAGTAACTATATTTGGACACTGGTATTCTTCCTGTAGCCTAAAACACCAGGTGATACAGTACCTAAATACTATAAATAGAAAGTCTGTCGTAATGATGTTTAGATATTAACACAAACCCAAAATGCAATGTTTGATCAAGTTTTAATATAGTCAAATATTCACAAAAGGACTGTGAAAGCAATGCTGGATTCTCAATACAAAACCTTGAAGTTGGCATTGCAAAAGATTTCAAAGTCTCTGACTTAACCAGGTGTTGAATATTTGTGGTTGCTACTGTGGACTAAATGTTTGTGGCCCTCAAAATTCATATGCTGAAGCCTTAACTCTCTACGTGATGGTATTCAGAAGTAGGGTTTTTAGTAGGCTGTCCTGGTCTATTTTGTGTTGCAGTAATAGAGTAACATAGATTGAGTCATTTATGAAAAATAAAAATTTATTTAACTCATGGTTCTAGAGCCTGGTAAGTCTACAGAATGAGGAGCCATCATTTGGTGAGGGCCTTCTTACAGTGTCATAACCTTGTCATATGATCCAGAGATAGAAAGAAGACACTGCTACTCTTGCAACACGAAACCCACTCCTCAGATAAAGCATTAATACAATCACAAAGGCAGAGCCCTCATGACCTTATCACCCCAGAAGTCCTACATGTCAATACTTTTGCACTGAGGATTACTGTGTTTCCAACATGTTCAAACCAAAGATGATTCAGTTTAGATGAGATCATGAGGGCTGAGCCCTTGTCAAGAGAAGAGACATCACAGTTTTCTCTCTGTCATGTATGAATGCACAAGAAGGGAGCTTTCTGCAAGCCAGGAAAAGAGCCCTTATCAAAATTCAAATCTGCTATCACCTAGATCTAGGGATTCCTGCGCTCCAGACCATAGGAAATAAATTTCTATTGTTTAAATCACTCTGCATTTGGTATATCTTTATAGAAGCCCAAGCTGATTAATGAAGTCACCTTCTAGATATTAACTGAACATAGAAAAACTAACTCAAGGCTGAGAATCTATGTGATTTACAAAGATAACTTTAACAAACATTCAAGTTATATTTTAATTGTAAATGGGTATAGTATGTTTCATTCTTCATGTAAATATAGGTCTTCATATCAGACAGTAAAATTGCATGGAAGGAGCTGAGAAGATTGCCCCAAAAGTTACTGGATACAACTACAAGGAAGAAAGTTTACTAGTCCGGTTGTGGGCAGAACTGGGCAGCCCTAGTTTAGTTTAGGTCCTCTCCAGTCATCAGTTTGCTCACAGTGTGTCATAGCCAGACATCTAAGCCAATTTGGAGATTATCTTAGACCTGTAGCTTAGATTGGTAGCCTTCATTTTATATTTTTAAATTATACAATTGATTATATATGACTAGTTTTATGTATATTTTATGGATCAGAATCCATAAATTGCCATCATAATGTCTGCCCCATTCAAATAGTAAATTTCAGGACTCAAATAAATCTATTGGGGCAGCTAAAGACTCCCAGAAACCTGCTCTCTCCCTCTACCCATGCAGGCACAAGATCAAGACTTAAGGATACAGGTTTCGTGTAACCAGAGATCTATGCCAGGGGATAGTGGGTTAAAAATAGACACAGGTGGCTCTGCATGACTCCTTTCCATTAGCTCCCAGGCCTTCAAGGGGCAAAATTCTTGACTTGGTGCCAAAATGTTCTGTTTGTCTTATAAGGAAAAATTAGTGAAGAAAATCATATGCTTAAGAGTATTATACATAATCACCATGGGAGAGAAGAAAAAAATTTTGATTTCATCAAAATAATTATTTGCATATACATTTTTTCAATGATGTGTTAATAGTTAAGCTATTAAGCGGCTGTATGAGATAAACTTAGAAAAGCTTGCTGCCTATCTAAACCACAGATAATGGCTTTCCCGTGCATTATTTTGTCTTCATGTCTTCTATGTTTAAAAGTTCCTGCCACATTTTCTTACTCTACGGCTTATGCCGGTAACATTGTGAGATATATCTAATCTCCTATTAACATTTGTGTGAAGTGCTTTTCCTTTCTCACCATAACATTTTTGTATCCTCCACCGGGGACATCTACTTTGTGACAGGTGGTACTTGATATTGTGACTAATCTAACATGCACCAACTTAAGGGCAATAACAGAGTACTAACAGTTGTTACATGTGTATAATAGGTCAGTCAACTTCTAAGTATATTCTGCTTATTACTTCCTAGTGCAACACTCAAAGTATACGAATTGTCACAGCAACTTTAAAAGAGAGAATTTTATTATTTCTATCCTTCAAACAAGAAAAATAAAGCTAAACAACTCTTGACATAAGGTCACATATTGTAATTTGGACTTTTCTTTGCAGTTCATGGTATATCATGTGGTGTAAATTCACTCATAAGCCAGAAAGCTCTTTGAACATTGGGTAAAAAACGCTGAACTAAATATTTTAATGTCACTAAGAAGCGGCAGGGCCATATCAGAAGCCAGTAATCTAAAATTGTGATTCAAAATATACCAGCATGGCTATTTCCATTTCATCAAGATTTTTTGGAAAGAAGTAATAAAAGGATATGAATTGAAAAATTACAGAATCATAGACTCCAGGGGCCAAAGTGAGCTTTACATGTTCTTTGCTTCTTCTTGCATAAAATACTAATCTAGCAAATTAACTGTTTAATCATTAAAAGTAGATGACCAATGAGACCTAACTATCTCAAAGAAAATAGTCCAAATAGAAAAAAATAGGGTAGGAACTAAACCACTCTGAGAAGAAAGTTAAGCATACGTGAATAATAAGCAGACATCGAGGATAGGAATCCAAATAGACTCACTGGCATAAAAACTGCTGGATGAGGGCCGGGGGTTTAGTCAGAGGCACAAGAGCCTGCTTGACAAGTACTGGGTCGTGAGTTCGATCTCTGGTACCAAAAAGAAAAATAAATAAATAGTATTAAAAACTGCTGGATGATGTTGCAGGTAGCCAGTAGAGAATAGAAAGGGACAGAAGCCTAGAAAAAGTTTTTGTTTGGTTCTTTGGCAGTACTTGACTCTAGGAAGTGATGGGGAAATTCTAGTTTCTAAGAACACTTGTCAAAAGAAAAGACGAGGGTTTCCAAGGAAGGAGACATTGCTCCAATAGAAGAAACCGAAGTGCAATGAAAATCTCTGATCAGATGGCATTTTCTTGAGTGTTCTGAAGGAAATAAGGTATGACACAGAAGAAATTAATAAATACATATACTACGTCTATAATATAGAAGCTATTCCTGAAGATAGTCTGGTTTCTAACACAGTAACTTTGTGTTCTTTCTAAGGCAAACAGTAGAGATTTCATGAATTGAGACAAATGAACTATGTGTTGGTACTAGAATAATAGGGAGAGAGAGAGAGAAAGAATAGAACTAATAGAATATGGGCATTGAAAGCATGCAGGCTCCCATCTCCTATGCAATAATTTTAAATTTCTACCTCCCAAATTTTAAAGCTGGTAATAATGTAGTATACAGCAGCATCATGCATTTGTCTTTTCAAAAGATTTGAGAATAGAGAAACAAATGCTGCTTTGGATCTTGTTATGATTAATCTTGCTTGTCAATTTGATTAGTTTGAAAGACATATAGATTAATAAAGCAAACTTCTAGGTATGTCTGGGTGACCCACACCTACTTTCAAGGGCATGAACTTTGGAGCTGTAGTTGGTCCCTGTCCTTCCTCCCTGACATTCTTGACCCATTCTCATTTCCCCCAGTCCCATCCATGCTCTGTCATGTGCTTCTACTGTGTTTCTGCCAATCATGGACTGAAAACTAAAACTTTCTACCAAAATAAACCTTTCCTACTTTACATTGTGGTTGTCAAGTATTTTGTTCTGGTAATGGAAAAGATGGTCAATAGAGATCTAAAACTACCTGAAGACATTTTGCATCATTTACTGCTTATGCTTAGACCAATTAGATTAATAACAATGTGCCTGGAATGTGGTGTTCAAGTGAAAATGTAATTTAATCTGCATTTTAAAAATAATGAAGCAGTATGGATGAGCCTCAGAGAACTGAACCCCATGTGACTAACACTTTGTGAGGGCAAGCTGTAAAAGGGAATGGTAACCATATGATCATATGATAATCATCACTAACATTTATTGCGTACTTATTACATGGTAGCTCACAGCTTAGTGTTTGCATGTGTTATCTCACTTCTTCAGCAGTAAATAATGGTGTAGCTTATTTCAGAAACATCTACTACTAAAGAACGAAAAGTGCTCTCAGGACAGGACAGAGTATTACACAAGATCAGTGCCCAGATGAGTGTCTGACAAAACTTGTACAATGTATTCTGAATAAACGTAGTTTCCATTTAAAACTAAGTGTGACTCAGGATCATAAAGGACACTCAAGGATGAAACCTTTTCTCTGACCTTCAATCCCTGTGACAACCAAAGGCTCTTGTCCTCTCCTAAACCTTGGAACAGTCATGCCAACACTGGTTCCACCAGAATCTCCAGCCCTCTTCAGACTGGAAAATTCCTATTTTTATTTTCTTGTCTTTAAACTTGTTTTCTCAAATGGCTGCGTAAAACTTCTTCTGGCCAGTCTTTTTTGAGGGTCTTTATCTGTGTTTCACACCTGTAATTTAAATGCCAGTTGTTATAAAGTTTAAGCCCAAGCTTTTTCTATGAGGCCTTGGTCTGGAACCTCCTTCCTAGTGCTGAGGGAGAGAGAGTGAGAGCAATCTGGAGTCATAAAGATTAGAGCTATTCCCTTAATCAATGACCCTTCGCAATTAAAATATTTAGTTCAGAGTTTTTTACCCAATGTTCAAAGAGCTTTCTGTTCAGTATTGGCTTTTGACTGAATTTACAACACGTGATATACCATGAACTGCAGAGCAAAGTCCAAATTACAATATGTGACCTTATGTCAAGATGAATAAAAACATAAACAAACAAAAAACTTGGACAGATTCCTGATGATGCTGGACATGTAGAAAACTCCAGACAGAAAATTCACTGAAAATGAATACACATGACAACTATGTTCTCTAATCCTCTGTGAGTTCTGAATGATATATTCCAAGATTATAAGCTTTCTGAAGCAGATACAAGTACCAAGCGTATGGTTTCCACCTTCTTTATCAGTCCACCTGCCGGTGGGGAATTGGCAAGAACTGACCTTTCATGTTAGCTTTCCTCCTTGTAAATTACTGACAATATTCTTAAATGCCTAAAAGCTACATTGAAGAAAACGTGAAGTTCTGTCAAGTTCGTGCCATCTCTGGATAGCCAGTTATTTAAAAAAGAATCCTTATGTATTATTCATCTTACGTATCATAAATTATTTTATACAAGATCTATCTTTCCAGTACCCATCTGGTATCTTTCAAACCTAAGTCTATGTCTAGTACTTTAAAGAGCTTACTTTTTCTCATAATTCGTCAGTCAACAATTTTCCTTAATTCCTAGCACGGTGGTTGCTTTTACATACCCAACTGACTAGCCTAGAGTTCCCAGGTTTTCAAACACTAAAGGAGGTGTTTTGGTGGAGCCCTTTTGTAGATGGGTTGACATCTATAATCAGTTGGCTTTAAAGGAGACTATCTTCAACAATACAGATAAGCCTTATGCAATCAGGTGAAAGGTTTAAAGGAAAAACTGGGGTTTTCCTGAGGAAAGAGAAATTCTGCCCCAATACTTTAACATTAGCTCCTGTTCAAGAATTTCCATTCTGGAGGCTTTCCCTGCTCTATGCCCCAAGAATCAGATAAGACATAAATCTATCTCCAATCTATCTCTGCTTCTTCCTCCCTTTACATACACACACACACACACACACACACACACACACACACACTCCCCTCAGTTCTACTTCTCTATTATCTATCAGAAAAATACTAACTCCTGAGATTTCAAAAGTCGAGATTTTAATGAAGGAAACAATGTACAGGACTGTAGACAGGGTTAAGGAAACAAAGGAAGGCTGGGCACCAGAAACTAGCAACAGAGCAAAGCTGTTGCCACTCGTAGAGCTGAAGGGATGAAGGGAAGAGAAACCTTCGCCACAGCCTAGTAATAAATGGCACCTTGAATGGAATCTCCTTCCAGTGTCCATGGGCATGGGGTGACACAGCTACCTCTAGATATGCAGCGCTGAAGCAGGAAGAGAGCTAGCAAGAAAGACTCTGAACTCTTTCTCTTTCCTGATTTTCGATCTCCTGTCCTGGATTGGTAGAACCTGAAATAGCGGAGCAGGAAGCCTGGAAATACTGTTAACCAAAATCGAGCTCTTAGAGTACAGGGCAAGGGAAAGTAGAGATGTTTTTGGTGGAGAGAAGACCAAACAGAAAATATGTAGCACAGCCTGATTCTCCTGAGACTCAAGATACAAGTTCACTTTGGCTTCCAGTTGTCATAAAAGATACTTTGATTTTACTTTTTTTTTTCATACAGGGTCTTGCAAATACAGTTTAGACTGATCTTGAATTCAATATGTAGCCCAGGCCAGCCTCAAGCTTGAAACAATCTTCATGCCTCAGCCTTCCAAGTGCTGGGATTACAAGTGTGGGCCACCATGTTCAGGTAATTTTATTTTTTGTCTTATACCATATTCAATTAATTTTAAATTTTTTCTCCAATACTACTCTTTTCCAAGCCCCAAGTCTTTATTTATTATTTAGCTACAATGGCAATAACCCAGAATTTAATATTCTTTTTCCAGTCTTTGCACTTTATGTGATGTGCTTGTTTTTACACATGAACCCCCAAGCTTTTGTACCTACCACAATTTGAAACACATAAAATAATATGAATTCCAAAATATGTGTTTAGTGGAAATAACTCTTTGTTTCTTGAAAATCTTTGACTTCAAAATATCAAAAAAGAAAACCGAGTACTTCCTAGGACAACATGCCCTATCTTAGCATTTTGGAAGCTAACGCAGGAGAATAATTGAAAGTTCAAGGGTAGCTTGAGCTACATGATGATTTTGAGGCCAGCCTAAAGTACAAAATGAGACCCTTTCTCAACGCATTCCAAAATGTCAAAAAGGTAGTAATCTTATGGTCTCATTTATTACGTTTAAAGTGTTAAAGCAAAAGGTCTATTATTGTGTTTAGGAAAGCAGTTAACCTCAGCAGACATACATGGACTTAGCTACCCAGCACGCTCCTCTGTAAACTGCTCGTTTGCTTCACTGCATTTATTTGGTTATCATAGAATCTGTTCTGTGGCCACATTTGGTTGGTTTAGGAGTAAACACTGGACCGAAGATGACCTCATTATAATCTTTTCCTCAGACTCCATTTCCTAGCTCAAGCTTATAAATCCAGGCTATGTACAAATGAGAAAATTAAAATCCAATTGCAAGAATATTGCATGTAGAACAGACAGTCATTCATTCCTTCAGTGGCTAAACAGTGATTGTAAAATGAGAAGGCCAATTATCAGTAACCTCATTTCTAGTCATGTAGAATAGAAACAGGAAGGAAATAAAGAAATTAGGTGGATACATAGATACACAGAAGTAATACACACATAAATGCATAGATATGTCCAGAAAATAGAAGAAGTGAAAGCCCACAATGGTGTTCAAGTCTAATTGGACTGATAGTTGATGGAAGTGAGCAGTGAAAATGGTATTCAGGTCTCTATTTCTAGTTGTACCTTAAGTTCAGTTTCATTTTTACTTTTGGGTCTTTTAAATCCTCCATTTTGCTTAAATTAGTTCGCCTGGGTTCCATCATATGTAAGCTAATGAGTCTGATGAATACAATTTCCATCTAAACTTTTCCAATGCAGAGCTAAGCCTCAAAGAGATTGGGAACCTATAGAAAGTAGCTTATGAAAGGAAAAAAACGCACACTTACTAATTTCCAGTCAGTGAATCTGGCCATCTAATTTTCTGTTTCTATGCTGTCATTATCAGTAACAGAAGAGTTAAACCCATCATTTCCATTAGACTTGACACTAGTAAAGTAATGAACCTTAAATTATTCTAACACGTTAACTCCTGAGTAGAATCAAGGATACAATTATACCAAATTCTCATTTAAAAGTTATGTGAACCATACTTCTCCAGAATCTTTTGAAATCAGCTAATAGCATAGAAAACATATATGAAATCCAAAAGGCAGTTACTTAAGCAAGCCCAACAAGACTAGCCAGCCTTACCTTGTCAGACACACACCTCTGTCACAGAAGCACAAAAGACAGCCCCTGAATAATTTCACTCAATCATGGTATTATCATCTGAATTTTTTATAATCTCTAAATTGTGAGTATCTGCTTTTAAAATGAATATAAATCTATCAACTAAGCCAGTAGAGGAATTAAAAGCTATCCAATTTATCTGTTCCATTTTTTGGCCCAAACAGGAAAAGGACTAAGGTAGAAGACCACAGCACTTTGGACACAGATGAGTAAGGCTTAAAAATACATTTCTGACAATACAAGTAACTAAGATCTCTATGAAAGGATTGCCAGTACTAGAAGATCTTAATTGCTTATGAGGGATAGCACCGTGTTTACAACAGTAGACTTTCTAAGCAGATCACTAGATTTCCAGTGCTAATCTACTACTTGCTTTGTGTGTAGCCTTGGGAAAGTTACTTTGGATCTCTAGGCATTAATTTTTTTTTGAAACAAGATCTCCCTATATAACTCAGGTAGCCCAGGCTGGCCTTGAACTCCCTATGCTATCCAGGCTGGCCTCAAACTTGTGGCAATCCTCCTGCATCAGCCTCCAAGTGCGGGTAGTACAGATGCACACTACCACAGCCAGCCTCAAATTTCTTGATAAATAAAAATGAAATGAAAATGTGTCACCCTTCTAATAAGTGAGTTAATAGATTTAAAAGACTTGGAACAAAATCTGGAATACAATAAACACTCAGTGAATGTTCACTCATGGATATGAGGTCATGGATCATTTGGTTTTGTAGCCTCACACACACACCACACACCTGCTGGTTGTTTAAATGAAAAGACAACATAAATCAACACAGTAAATTTTAATTAAATCAGCTAATAGCATAGTATAGATTACTTAGGAAATGTGTTTACTTCACAAATTATTTCTAAGATTGTTCCTCATAAAATAATAAGATCACATTTTATTTATATGTGTGTGTGTGTATGTTTAGAGGGAACATTAAAAATACATAAAATGTAACCACTCAATTTCTGCTCAAGAGTTCAGTTTATTATTTTTCCAAGGGACTTTTAGTTTAAGGGGACTGCATGAATGACTTTTCTCAAGGAGATCAATAACTCTGTCAGTCCCTTGAGACCACTAGGTCATGGCAACTACCAGTACTCAGACTCTGGAAAACTGTTCAAGGAAAAGGATGCAGCTTTGAAGTAGTCTCAAGAATGAGAAGGGCATGTCAAAACAATTAATCATAAACAAGTCATTAAAATTAAAAGTGTATTCTTAAATAGTGTCTTGATTAAGAACAAATGCCTCATTAATCTGGAACATATTGACTTGAGAACACAAGTAAAGTCAAAGAGAGTAATGACTGGAGTGACAAGGAACACAGCATGCTGTGTGTTCGCATCTCAAAGTCTTGGAGGAACAGATAGGTTACTGGGCACAGTGAATGGAACAGTAATGCATTACCCAGTAATGCAAGGGTAAACTTAAAAAAAAAAACCTAGATTACAAAGAATGCTGTGTCCCAGTAACATGCACACTCTTTTCATCTACAGATTATGAGTGCATTCCTTTTACTTTGGGGATGAAAATAAGCCTCCATTCAAGATCTAACAAGTAAAAATAAAAATTTAAAGATACACAGAAAACAAAAAAGCACCCAGTTTTAAACCTCATTTCTATCCATTCCACTTCCGGCTTCCAACTTTTTGTTAAGTATATGAATAAGAGTTAAAGTATAAATAAATTTGAAGAAAACACCAGCATGTTTGTGTACCTTCTTTTGGCCATATTAAAGCTTCATTTGTTTAAAAAAGTATATATTATTTAGTGAATAAAATAATAGATATTCACCAAGGTGAGAGGTGCATAAAAATCATCTACATAATTCCCAAACACATTAGACATTAGATATCAATATGAGGATGATTCAGTTTTTCAAACAATAAAGTTTGTTTTGGAATAGTTATCAAAATGTATCATATATTTTTCTGAAATGTTTTAGAATTTCATCTTCTAGGAGACATCATCATGAGCTAAATATTGCTTAGGATAAAATAGATGCTCCATATACATTTGATGAATAAATAACTTCAGCAGTGGCTAAAATCGTAACACACAGACACAGATACACACACACACACTCACACACACACATACACACACACACACAGTTTTTAATTTTAAAATTCATCCTGAGGACTTTCCAGTCTGCAATTGGCCCCTTGCCCATGCACATCACACTGTACTTTCCACAGAGATGACTCCTCCCAACGAAGAGAAAAAAAATTAACCATGAAAAATTATAGAGGTCTTGAGGAATATTATACACAAAGAATTTCCCAAATGCCACTCTCACCAATATGTATGGTTGCAGAAAATTGCCATATTTTCATGACTACAATAAGTTTCTATGAAGGTGAACATAATTTTCAGTGCCAGATTCTAAATACAATACTGTGTTATTCTCATTTAAATGATATATTTCATTTTAGACTCCAAAACTAGGGAAAGAGAGTTTTTCTAGAAAGAAGAAGCAATAGAATTTTAAAGAAAGTAGAGAGAGTGTAATTTTACTGAACTAAGTAAATATAATCAGACTTTGTTTTCAAAGTCTATTAAACCATATCATCTCCAAGATTTTAATTTTGGCAGCAGGATGGCAAGGAAGAAGATTAGAAAAGAACAAACACAAGCACATTCCCCATTTATTAGATGTGGATGGAGCTTGTACTGGAATACAAATTAGACCAGCCTCCATCCCAGAGAAGTGAACAATCTAGTTAAAGACACAAGATCAGCAAACAGAAAGCATAAGTATATATTGTCTCATATCGTCTTGAGTACTCAATTGTGTAGAATGAATCCAAGATGTCACATATTTTAGAGATGAGAGGCAACTGAAATACCTAGAAAAGCATCTACTGCAACTTAGACAAGGAATAAATACTTGATAAGGAACTCAAAGCTCAAATGAGAGAACTAATAAATGAACAGTTTTGAGAAATATAAGCCCTGTTTAGTATTCTTGGGGATGATAGTCCTTGGCTAGTGTCCCCCACAAATGACATCAATTTTTTTCTACTTTTCCATGTTCATGCACATGTTAGAAACCATATAAATCATTGCAGGAAGTATGGAGAGGTAGAAAGCCCAATTGTCTTCTTGGTAGCATTGGTAGTCTGGGAGATTTGATCTACAAAAACTATTCGATAGGACTAGATTGTCTACACATTTATTGCTTAAAATTAAATAATTTATAATGGGAATATTACATCGTATGCAACTAGCAACAATTACAGAGTTAAATACTTAGAATTTCTATTACAGTTTCCTGGCTTTAATTACTCACGGGTAGGTTGTAAGAATTTCATTTTTTTCTTTATGCATAATCATACCATTCTCATCTTGGGAAATATACTTAATATTATTTTTCTGTATACTACCGATACTAATCTCAGGAATTTTCAAGAAAAATGATAACAATTTTCAAAAAAAATGACGAATATATTTAGAACATTAATTGAAAATCTACACTAAAGTAATCTTACATATGAAAATCAACCCTTTGCCCCTTAAAAATCATGTCTTTGCAGTTTTTTTTTTTAAATTATTCCAGAATCTGTAAAAGTCTGTAAGGTAGACTTGGATAAGAGCAGTTAATTGTTTCTAGGAAATTTAAAAATGGGTCTTTGGTATATCAGGGGTAGTAAACTGGGAATCAGAAAAATAGGGTGCATGTCTACTGCTAAGTGGTTTAACTTCAACAGAATCCTTTCATATTTCTGGGCCCCTTTCTCATTTATGAGATTCGAGCGTTAGAGAGGATACACAAATCCCTTGTTTCTTTAACCAAAGGCAGAAGTCAGTGAGTGGTACAGCGTAGTTAGGTCTTAGCAGTAGTTAGACTGGGAGTGTGCCTCAGTTGAAGAGCACCAGGTTAGCATGACAAAAACTTGGGTTTGATCTCCAGCACTGCAATAAAGAAAAGGGAAGGAAGGAAAGGGGAGAGGGAGGAAAGAATCCAGATAGGCCTGGAGTTTCTTTGTTCATGTCTGAATTCTCTTCTAGTTCTTGCCTGAGACACAATTGGATTTCTCAACATATCATTTCACTTATCTGTAAAAAGGAAGTAATAATTGTATATGTTGCATGAGAGGTCTATGAAGATTAACTAAAATACTGCACATAAATCACTTATCACAGCATATGGTACCTTATCAGTTGGCAGGAGTATGTTTCGGTAACTTTGTCCAATTTTTGAAAAGGATTGGAACAATAAAGTCTTGTTATTGGAGGCTAAGAATTTTTTTAAGCCAGTTGCCAAGTTCTTTTACAACTTCCATGCTGAAACACCCTTGCCTGGAATTCCACAATACAGATCTTCTTTGCCTTTGATTTTTTTCACAGCAGTCCTAGACTTTGAAGCCCATTTTTCTTTGATGGTCCTGAATCCCCAGCATTATCTCTCTTGGTTTCACAATAGGCTAAAAACTAAAAATGTCCCATCAAAGTTTTACAGAAAAATTTAAAGTGCTCTTCATACCTCATAAAACAGAAGAGAAAAAAAATTAGATTTTTAGTAATAACTGTATTTGGGGAAGATTCTCAAAATACAATTTGTAAAGAGCAAGCCAAAACAAAAGTTATCTGCAAAAGTTAGCTGCTTGAAAATCTATTCGATCCAACGTTTTGGTGAAACACCTTAAGATTTCAAAAAGTCTGCCCACTTCCGGCCACGTCTCACAAATTACAAAGTCAACAAGCAGGCAGCAAAATTTAACAAATGACTGGGAATCCTCTCATACCCAGAACCTCTGGGTCAGGGACACATGTTCCAGGAATTCTCAAAAAACATGAATTGTCTTGTCAAGGGGGCAAGCAATTTACAAAGATAGAACTGAAATCAGGAAAGTAAAAACCCTGGATCCTATCCCTCACATTATTCCTCACTATAGACCTTCATTCAGCATGGATCAGGCACTTGACAGGCGAGATGTGTTTAACTTCTCCCTCAAACAAAAAAATTCTATAATATTCATAGCAGTAGGATGGTAATGTGGAAGACTAAGAGTTTTTTCATAAAAGCTAAAGCTACTGACAACTATGTGGCATGCAAGGGGAAAAATTTTAATGCTTAACATTAAAATATCACAATAAAATGACTTGTTTAGAAGCACATAGCATAATGCCTGGAATGTTATACTTTTTCAACAGATACTTGTTTAAGGTATGAATAAATGAAGCATAACATTTCTTAGTAGAAATCAGAGTTGTAAAATTTGAGTTATTTTTAAGGCACCTGTGCCACAGCCACATTTCCCAGAAGATGGTTGCTTAGACAGAAATGGCACATCTACAGACAAACAAAAGTGTATGACCCCGTGCCCTGGCCAATCAGATTCTCTCCTTAGGAATTAACTCCAAAATGCACCGAAGGCTATGGCCAAAGAACCGTTAGTGTTATAGCTGTGGCCATGAAAAATTAGGGCAAAGGCAGCCATCTGGGCCTTGCAAATACTGAATAAACAAGCAATAGATGCCACTTAGGATAGAGAGAAGACTGGAATCAAAGCAGATTAGGGAGTAAACCCAGAAATACCTGGGCTTTCGAAGGGAAACCTCTTGAGGGAGGAGTCGGTTTTGAGAGAAGGAAAGATTCAGTCCTGCAGCTGTGGCTTTCAGTTTGATCTGGGTGCCTGTGAGACTTTTTCTCTCCCTTAAATTGAACAACTCTGCAGTTTCTATTCCTTATGAGTAAAAAAGTCCAGACAATTCTATTTCAATAGTTATTCTTTCTAGTGTACTTTGCTAATATTGCATTTCCATTTTCGAATAGCATACATATTGGTTTAGAATTAATGTTGTAAAGTTATTTTGGCTTTCTGGTTACTCTAAGAGGATTCACCTACTTTCATATGATTTTTACAGCAATTCCAAAAGAAGATTAATTTATTGCTCTTGTGAATTTCTAGCCAATTCAAATTTTTAAATTCAAAACATTTAAATTTGCTTATCGACCAAAGTAAGAACATAAGAATGCTATCTGTACCTTTGAAGAAAGTGTTTTGACCTGGCAGATGAGACATTTATTGAAAAGAAATATTTCATCAGTCTTTCAGAGTTTTTGTGTGACTTTGGCAAATTCAGCATTTGCACGAGGCACAAAGCCATTTGGAAAATTCTGAAAAGATTATTCAGTTATCTCACATTCATTATGCAAGGAAAAATTTGAACAGAATTTTTCTCCACATAGTTGATCAAACTGTTGAGTGATTTTCTTTTTGGATTTTGTGGAACCACCTTAGGGCCTCTACTATTTCAAAGCTGATCCCTGGTAGGCTAAACTGTTGGGTGTTTTGTGTTTCTTTCCATTGCTCAGGGGTACAGTGTAATTTCACATCCCAGTCATGTGAATGATCTAGGTGAATTTGAAGTAGTGTTTTGCTCTAGGACACCTAGCACTTTAAACTGGGCCTGCTTGGAACAAGACCAAACAGAATGAGTCACTTAGGGAAGAAGTTTCCCTAGCCCTGTTGCCAATGTCTCACTGTACTTTGCTCCTGGAAGCCTCATTAAGAAAAGGTGCCAAGGTACATGCTCGATGAGGATAGATCCTAGAGTCCTTACACACACTCAGAATGTCTGGGTGAGAACCAAGGACCTCTGAGAGTATGACCTATGCCTCACACTAAGAGTGAGATCTTAAGTGATCTTTTGGTAAACGTACAACCTATAGAAAAACTGAAGTCCAGTATTTCTATTCTTGGAATACTTACACTATTAAGAATCAACAAAACAGTTTAACAAATAGGTCAAAAGGTTTCCTGCTCAACTCAAGCCGCCAGACTGCAAACAAATTCCCCAGAGGTCAGGTAAGATGAGAAGTCTGCAGTACAATCAAAAGGTGTACTTATGCCTTCATAATTACACACAGAGTCACTCACATCTGTAATTTTCCATCCAACACAATACATTTCGCCCACAATAAAGGAATTCAACTTGTAAAAGTTACAAAAGAAAAACTAAAAATTTTCGAAACTATTAAAAAATAATGAATCAGGAAATTCAAGTACAATTTCATACTGAAATTAATAGACTTATCATGTGTTTCTGGCTTCAAATTCTATGTCATTAAAATCACAGAAAGGAGATTTTTAAAAGTTTCTATATTTGCCAGTTGACATAATTTCCTTTTTCCAGGTTTTTCTCCATGTAATTGACCCCACACTGACTTCTTTTTTTCTTATCTATAAAACTCCAATGTCTGCTGACCTCAGCCTGTACATTAATATTTGCATCAAAGTTATGGGTCTGTCTCCAGTACTTGCTTGAAAAAAAAAAAAACACAACAACACTTGACCTGAAGAGTTTCTCCCACTTCCAAGAAATTCTGGCACTTTCCAGGAAGCATTACTGTTGAGAAATCAGTCAGTTGTGCTGGTTCAGATACTACCAGTGTTTTGCTACAAGCTGTAGGTCTTAAGTGTCTGCTTCTGGTAAACCACTGATTTTTAAGGAGAAAATTACCTTAGCCAGAACAGATCTTGGTGGCCCCCGTGCTATATAGCACTGTCACATCATCATGATACCATCTTTCTTTCAATCTTCCTTACAAGGTTGGATTATGCACCAAAACATACTGAATTTGGCACCAAAAGTGTGAAAAATTGATCTCACTCCTGAATTCACATGGCTCAGAACTAGTATTTGGCCTTGCCCTTTCATGAATGGCAATACCACATCGTCTTTTGTATTTTCACATTCTCACCTTTGGAAGTCCT